>BQMF02000499.1:0-297846 GCA_027922465.2 Turritopsis dohrnii | reverse complement strand
ATGCTGACATTATCTATCTTTGCAGGATAAGCCAGAAAACACATATTGAAACGGCGATGAAGAGTATCGTGAACATCGACACGATGACCAGTGGGCTCCACTGGCGAAATACTACAATTTCTTTGATGTATGCCTATTTTGGTAGCATCACATGCCAACACTTTTGGATTAAAGCCACACCAATTACATGGAGTACGAAACTCAAGGTTTTGATTATATAGACGCCTAGTCTCGTAATCGAGCAAAAACTAACAAATATAACAAATGTCAAATATTTTCATCTTTTTCTTCTTTCTTTCGTACGTTGATACTTTTCTACTCGTGTAGAATTTATTGCATTCGAAGCGGATTTAATCATTGACCGCCATTCGGAACGATTTTGAACAGTTCTATTCCAGGTTTCAAGAATGTTACCTTTCTTCATGATGTATTTCAAATTGTCCTTAAATCGAAGTTTGGGTCGACCAACAGAGCGTGAACCTTCAGCTAGTTCTCCATAAAATAATGACTTAACAGTTCGTTCATTTCCCATTCGACAGACATGACCAAGCCACCGTAAACGGTTCTGAGCAAGCAAGATTTCAATGTCATCAACATTCGAGCGAGCTAAAACAGTTTCATTGCTCACAAAGTCGTTCCAACGTATTTTCAAAATTGATCTCAAATGTCTTTGTTGAACAGTACGCAGCTGTTTTATATCGTGCGCATACAATGTCCATGTCTCACTGCCATACAGTAGAATGGGTAGAAGGCATTGCTTGTAGACACTTATCTTGGTATTTATAGTCAGATCATGGTTGTCGAAAACTCTTTCTTTAAGGTTGAAGTAAGAGCTTGACACGGCTTGGATGCGAGCTGTGATTTCTGACTTGAGATTACAGGCTTGATTGACGTAGCTTCCCAAATACTTGAAACGTTCAACGATTGCTAACTGAACGTCACCTACGAAGAAATCAATGACTGGACCGAGACACATAACTTCTGTCTTTTTGGCGTTGATCTTGAGTCCAAATTTACATGAAGTTTCGTTGTATCTTGTAAGGAGGGTTTGTAGTCCAAAACCAGTTCCACTCATGATAGCAATGTCGTCTGCATATTGGGCTTCTCTCAGATATTCGTAGAAGACCTTGGTTTTAGATTTCAGTCTCTTCAAATCAAAAACATTGCCGTCAGTGCGAAAGCGTATAAGGATGGAGAATTCACTGTCAATATCTTTGAAAGCCAACCAGAGTAAAACGGCTGCATAGATACCGAAGAGAGGTGGTGCTAGTTTACATCCTTGTTTAACTCCGCCGTTGTAGGGAAATGATTTGGACAGTTCACCGTCGATGATAAGACGAGCGTTTACATTCGTGTACAGGCATTGTATCATTCTGATCAGCTTAGATGGACAGCCAACTTTGGAGAGTATCTGGAAGAGGAGTGGTCTGTCGACTGTATCAAAGGCTTTTGTGAAGTCTATGAAACAAATATATAAGTCACGTCGCTGTTCTCTTGACTTTTCCATGATTTGACGGACTGTGAAGATTCCATCAATAGTACCTCTTCCGGATCGGTAACCATGTTGCGATTCCGGATAGATATCTGGTAAGATAGTTTCGAGTCTTTGAAGCAGGATGTCAGCCAGCAGCTTACCAACCGTACTGAGAAGAGATATGCCTCGATAGTTTCCGCATTCAGTTCGATCGCCTTTCTTGAAGAGGACGGTGAGGTTGGGGTTGACGAGATCAGCAGGAAGACTTTCGGTTTCCCAGAAAGTTGTAAAGAGTGTGAACATGTAGTTTTTCAAGTATTGTCCTCCAAAAACAAGTGTTTCCGGCAGGATACCATCAGGTCCTGGACTTTTTCCAAGTTTGGTGCGTGTGATTGCTTTTTCAAGTTCTTGTTCAGTGATTGGTTGTTCAAGATCTTGTCTAACAGGGAGGGTATCGAGTTCGTCTAGGATACGATTGTCAGTTTCCACAGCGATATTGAGTAGTTCAGAGAAATGTTGTACCCATCTATCTTTAATTTCATCTTGTGTGGTGAGGAGTTTGCCCTGTTTTGACTTGATCTGGTTAGTGTTTCTGGATCTCGGACCATGTACTTGACGGATGATGGAATAGAATTCACCGAGTTCTTTCTTTTTGTGATAAGCTTCAGCTTCGTTCGCCTTGTTGAGAAACCAGTTGTTTTTCATGGCTCGGATTCTCTTTTGAATTTCTTGTCGGTTGAGGTGTTGTCTTTGAGCAAGGTTCTTATCTCAAGATCGTTCTCATCAAACCAGTCTGAATTCCGATTCTTTTTCTTGCCGAAAGTGTGGATTGCAGCATTTTGAAGAGTTTCTTTGAAACTTTCCCAGGTGTTAGAGCAATTGGGTAGATTTTCATTGACATACTCCTGAAGCCGATTGATCTTCTCTTGGGTCATGGTTATGGAAGGTTTCATGGGAGGTTTCTGTCCTTTCTTTTTCTTTTTGAGAGGGAAGGTGCATTTGCAGATAACAAGTCGATGATCGGTAAAACAATCAGCGGTGAGACTAGCTTTAACAACGTTGATCCCTGGCTTGGTGATTGTGTTTGATATAACATGGTCTAATTGGTGCCAGTGCTTGGATCTAGGGTGTTGCCAAGTACATTTGAGGCGGTTTGGTAGTTGAAACATAGATCCCATGATGGAAAAATGGTTTTGTGAGCAGAATTCGAGAAGGATCAAACCGTTGGAGTTCATTTTTCCAGTACCATGTTTCCCCAATACGTTTGGCCATAATTCCCAATCGGAGCCAACACGGGCGTTGAAATCACCAAGAATGATTAATTTGTCGTTTTTGTTCGAGTTAACAACTTGGTTGAGAGATTCATAGAAATGTTCTTTTTCGTTGTCTGAGCGTTGCATTGTTGGACCATAAACACTTACAATTTTCAAGAAGTCACCTGATGTAAGCTGCAGTCTTAATACCATAATTCTATCCGATACGGGTATCAGAATGGGGATGACTGTATTGATGAGACGGTTTGAAATCGCAAAGCCAACACCTGCTTCCTTTGTATCTCCACCGCTCCAATATATTGTGTGATATTTCTCGATGACATTTCCTGTTCGTTCACGTCTTACTTCACCAAGGCACAATGTCGATATTTGCAGATTCAAGTTCGTTCGAGATGATGGCAGTAGCTCTTTCAGGTCGACAGGAGTTTGGGTTATCATTAGTGGTTCGAACGTTCCATGCGGCAAAATGAAGTTGTTGCTTGTTGTGGGTGTACGGGTTTCGCAGAGTTTCCACCACCACCGTACGATGTGGGGCATCGGTTTGCTCGAATGCAGTAACATTATTCGTATCAACATTAATCGTCATCTAAATTTGTCAGTAAGGCTGCCCCTGGGATGACGACACTACTTGGGGCAAGAGTAGTGTCCCTTGGCAGGAAACACTCATGATCAGCGGCAAAGCAGAGCTGAGACAGCTGAGAGGGAGAACCTGTTGCGAGGTGTCAGAATTGAAACCGGATTGATTTACAAGACTGCCGGGTGCCAGAAGCGATGCCAGGTTGACACACACAACTGCCGGGATGCCAAAAATGATGCCGAGTTGACGATCAAGGTTGCCAATGTCGTACCCTGACACGGGGGGCTACGGGTGTGCTATCACAGGCCCAACTGTGAACACCCAGGCTAGTGGAGGGAAGGAGTAACCTTACTTCTCCATTCTAGAACTAGGCTCTAGCCACTGCCCAAAGGTTTTGCTTAGAAGCCCATGAAAAGAACAATTTACGAAACGTTTTCGGCGACATAAATACTTTAGGTGACTGATGACGTTTATATGTTTTGTTCATAATTGAACAAAATGCACTAAAGTTACATTTCATTTCCGTTACCATATCAATGAATTCCCAACAAACTTCTGCGCCAATACAAACCAACGAAGAAATTCGATATCTTCCTTCGATAACACCATCCCATCTGACGACACACGTCTTGTTACGTCATACAGGTTGATGCACATTCACGGGAACACTTGACAGTTGGGTATATAACGTCGTAATGGAATCAAATTCGAACAAGATGCCCTAACAGGCAAAAGGATTTCTGCAAAATCTGCTGAAAAATGAAAAATAAAAGACCATGTGACTTAAAATGTGCAAGAGATTATATATATATTAGTGAGGGCTGTTAACAAGAAAAAACATAACAATACTTCAAATTGTGAAGAAAGCATGAAACTTGGTACAGATGTTTGTTATGGCATATTAGACAATTTTAGGGTGGGAGACACACCCAAAAGTCACGTGATTGCTGACATCAGCACTTTTTTGTTTAAAATTAAACTTTCTCAAATATCAACATATTATATACCGTTGAAAAGGAAATTTGATGCAGATTTTAAAAGTTATTGGTACTTATCGTAAAAATCAACATACAAAAAGTTATTCGTGCTCAAAGTGAGCAAAATGACGTCATCAAAATTTTGATAATACAGAATCTTTCAGAATATTTGATGTAGATTCTGCAATATTTGATGTAGATTCTAATTTTTACACAGAGTTTTAGCTACTTATGTTATGAGTTTTTTACTTCCTTGCTGCATGACCATAAATCCTGCATAAATCCAGGTCAAATAGTAGTGTTAACTGCCGATCAACCAGTTTATGCGATCTGGAAACAAGTTCAGTGGAACTATCACGAATATGAAAACGTGTTTTGGATGATGGGACCTCTCCACATTGAAATGGCAATGCTGAGCGCATTGGGAGATTGGCTTGAAGGGTCTGGTTGGACGGAAGTATTAGAGAAGGCTGGAATATCAACATCAGGAAGAATCGAAAGCTTTCTTACTGGAAAGAAAGTAAAACGCACACGATATGCTCATCTACTGTCACTTGCTTCACTTTCTCGGTTGATGCACGCAGCGTTTGAAGAATCAAACATATTAGAGTTTGAAATTTGGAAAAATGCCTTGATCCAGAATAATATCAATGCCAATTTTTGGTCACAAGTTATCCATCTTGAAAGTTTATTGTTTCAGTTTGTCAAAAGCCTTCGAAGTGCAGATTTCCAGTTGTTTCGCTTCTCCTTGAAAGGCATTGTCCCATGGATGTTTGCACTGGATCACACCCATTACGCTCGTTGGCTATCTGTGTTTTTTCAAGATCTCCTTGAGCTCCATCCCTCACTTGTAAAGGCATTTACCGATGGCAAATTTGTTGTAAGGAAAAGCTATCATCAATTTTCATGTATAGGAGTAGATCAAGCCACGAACAAAACAACAAGTTGGTCAAAATCAAAGGAGGACCTATTGGAATTCTCGACAATGAAAATTCCCTATTACGCTGGGCTGTAGCAGGACCAATTTTAATTGATTTGTGCAGTAATGATAAAGATACAAAAGAAAAAGCCCATCATGAAGCAACCGATGCTTTTGAACGGAAGTTTCAAAAGGATGTTGAGTCGTTGGTTGCAGCATTCGAAGAACTTGGAAATCCTTTCACTGAAAAAATCACAGAGAGTCTTGTGCAGATATCATCCAAGACAGTAATGAGCCAAGACGCTTCAAATGCCGTGAAGAATGCCTTGAAAACTGGAACACAACAATTTGAACAGTTTATTGAAGAACGTCTCTACAAAAAAGAAGCATCATTGCATAGTGTCATTAATAAAAATAAATTCAGCGTTTTCAAAGATCGTAATCTCTCAGTAGCAACTTCAAAAGTTAAAATTGCGACGCTCAAAGCTGATAGGAAGTTGTTTTCTCGACTCTACATCGGATGTCAATCTAGACAAGGTGATCTTGACAATTTCTTTTCCCACGAAAATCATTCTTATCCAGTATCAATATCCGAATATGGGAAATTAAGAAAGTGTACTTCCAAATCTGATTTTCTGAAATGCTTAATGGATTATGGAAAAGCTAGCGATGACAACCCACAGGTTGATATGATTGTAATCGATGGTGCTGCATTCGCCAATATGAATTCTCCAATAACGCCACAAACCTTTCAAGAATATTGCAACATGATGACAGAAAAAGTTTCAAGAATGTCGACAGGTACTTTTATGTAATGAATTCGCCATTAGCATTATTTAAATATAAAAACTATGAATATATTTTTTAAAATACAAAAGCTTTTCGAAGGTATTCAGAGAGTCGACATGTGCTTCGATGTATATCGGCAAAACAGTTTAAAAAACCAAACGCGTGAGTATAGAGGTGCAGGCATAAGAACAGCAGTACGCGAAAACATCCAAGTGCCAAAGGATTTCAAATCATTCATGCGTAATGATGATAATAAAACTGAGCTCTTTGGAATGTTTGCGACAACTCTGGTGAGGCTTCAAGATATAAAAATGATTGCAACCTGCAATGACAAAGTTTTGACAAACAACAGCTTAGAAGATATTACATCTATTAGCCCATCCAATCATGAAGAAGCAGATACCCGACTATTGCTACACGTTTTTGATGGGGCGTCAAAAGGAATGATGAAAATCAAAATTGTAACGGTAGATACAGATGTTGTTGTGATTGCACTGTATCACTTCTTTTCCCTGAACATCGAGGAATTTTGGATCGAATTTGGTGTCGGAAAAAACCGAAAGTTTTTACCAATTCATCAGTTCGCCAAACAACTGGGGGAAGAATTGTGCAGAGGTCTTCCGTTTGGTATTGCTTTACAGGTTGCGATACCGTCTCTATGTTTGCTGGTCGTGGCAAAAAAACAGCTTGGCAAGTTTGGAGTGTTTATCCTGAGATTACCAAAACCTTTGTTGGGTAAGCAAAAATATTCAAACTCTTATATATACATTTGGTCAAATATTTTCGAAAATTAGTGTATAGTATGACTTTGTAAGGTATTTTCTATAATATAAGAAGCGAATCACATGATTTGAATTCAGAAATCCAAAGATATTTTGCAAATTTCATAAAATTATTTGAGATTCATTGTTACGAGCCGCCTTGACTACGCTGTTTGGAATTTTCTGCAACAAAAAATATCATTTTTGGTTTATTTTTGACTTTTCAGTTTACCGTCTAGCGATATCTTGCCAACCGAGGACTTTCGATTAATTCAAAGATTTGTTGTATTACTGTACGATCGTAGCAGCACATGTGAGGATGTGAACACTTGCAGAAGGGCTCTTTTTACCAACAAGAACAGAGACATGGAATCAATACCACCTACCAAAGATGCTCTGGAACAACATGTCCTAAGAACCATGCTACAAAGCTAGTAAGTTTTCACCTCTGCAACTGTTACAATATTTTTGAAAGTAGTTTATGAGTTCTAAATGAAGATAATCGTCTACTTTTAGTATTTGGTGCAACGCTGATAAAAAGGTGATGCCTGATAAAAATTTCGAAAAATGGGGATGGAAACGCGAAAGCCAAACATTTGTTCCTCACTGGACATCATTGCCAGAAGCATCGAAATCATGTGGGGAACTTTTGAAGTGTGGATGCAAGACTCGTTGCCAGAAACGATGCAGTTGCAAAAAATCAGGGATATCCTGTACAGAACTTTGTAAATGTGGTGGTGATTGTTGAAACATTTCCTTTATTTATTTTGAAACATTGCTAATATTTGTAATTTTGATGACGCTATTTTGTTTATTTTGAGCATACCCTATAATATGTTGATTTATATGTTGAACTTCCAGTCAAACGTATGCTGAAGCTTCATCACACAAGTTTTCCTTAAAATTCCTTAACAATATGGCACATAAATTATTGAGGTTTTGTCAGAAACGTTTTCACGCAAAATTTCTGTGACGTCATATTGCTCACTTTGAGCATGAATAACTTTTTGTACATTGATTTTTACGATATGAACCAATGACTTTTGGAATCTACATCAAATTTCCTTTCCAACGGTATATAATATATTGATGTTTGAGAAAATTTAAGTTGAAGGAAAAAAAGTGCTGACGTCAGCAATCACGTGACTTTTGGGTGTGTCTCCCACCTTAAAATTTTTTAAAATGTCATAACAAACATCTGTACGAAGTTTCATGCTTTCTTCACAATTTGAAGTATTGTTATGCTAACAGCCCTCACTATGTGGTGTTATTGAACACACTAAAATTATAATCTTATCACAAAGTTAAAGATTGTGAGACGAGGGCTTCTACAAAATGTTTTCACATCATATGAGCAATCTTTAGTTGCTACAAAAACTTTTCTCCACTGAGATCCAGAGTCTATCAGAGTTGAGAAGTAAAGTTGTTGACGCAGAAAATAATCTTAGACAAAATCGAAGTTTTATTCGCCACTCTTTATGACAGCAAGAGCAAATCGCTGTGTCCAGAGAGAAACGGGGACATGTTGAGACAGCTTAAAGTTTTGTTTTTAATGACTCTTGTATTTTACAGTCACTTGACATTGATATTGTTTTTGATAATGACCTTTAATAGCTGTTATTGAAGGATGTATTAATTAACCATTAAGAATATAATTGGATTTTTTAATGGTAAAATCCTTAATTGTTTCCAAACTAAAAGGTTTTGAAGAACAAAATATATGTTTTTAAAATCTATGAATAAAATCCTATCGAATGGTGAAAAAATTGCTGAAACCTGATATGTGTGTGAAAAGTTATGAGCTGTTAAAATCTCAGACCGAAATGCTCTGGGACACACTGTACAGTGAAAAACTCATTGATTTCTTAACGATCAATTAAGACATAAAGTTAACAACCGTATCTTTATTGTTTAAAGCTGCAAAACTTTTTATGCCGTTATGTGATATCTGAGACTCTCATATGGTCGATTAAGATGTGAATAAAAGCAAGATGCCCTAACAGGCAAAAGGATTTCTGCTGAAAAATGAAAAATAAAAGACTATATGACTAAAAATGTGAAAGAGATTATATATAATGATTTCCAAAATAAAACATCACATTTCTAATCATGTACTCCCCAAGACATTGTCAAAGGATAATTGACACTATCTGAGATTTATAATGTATATACTGCCAATAAACTGGATTACATCTGAATTACATTCCTTATTTTGCTGGTACGAAACAATATCAAGGATATATTGATCCTTGCAGATATCACAATAAATGAGCACTTAACTCCTAAACTCTAAAAGGTATGAATTTCTGAATTTGATAACTTGGTGTAATTCTTCCTAAATCACAAGCACAAAAAAGCACACAGATTTTGGTCATGCAAAATACATCTACATAGACCAAAATCAACATACAACTGAAATCAGACACTTAGTTTGGCTAATTAGCGGGATTCGGAAAAATCATGTTTCGTTCACAAAAAACTATTTTTCTATAGATTTGTAGGGAATATAAGTCATTAGAAACTTTAAATCTCTGAAGTACCGTTTTAGTAGAACAGTTTTAAAAAAATTCTCAGAAGTCATTTATTTTTTTCGTGTAGCAGGCTCGTCGAGTTTACGAATCTCCCTAATGATATGGCGTACACTCACAAACATTCTTAATCTAAAAATTTGGAAATAAGTTTGCGTGATTTTTACAACACAGCATTGCATTTCTGATTTCATAGGCACCCCAGGGCATTGCGAAAGTGTAATTGACACTGTGTGATGACATAAGCATCCTTTATTTTTGGGGAACGAAATATTAAGCTTTTATTGATCTTTTCAGATTTCACAGTGATTTCGTATGTAAATCGCACTCTTTAAACATTTGATATGTACCGTCCGTCAATCTTCTTAATTATGAATGGATTTCTCTATATTGAAAATAGAAAAAGTAAACTTATACGTACGTATAGGTATACTTATACGTATGCTCAAGCACACACATAAATTTTATAACTGAAAGGAAAGTTTTGTAGTGTGTTTCATGATGTGCAGTGTTCTGAATTTACAGACAGTTGGAACATGTTTTAATTCGCTGATTAGGAAAGCCATGCATGATAAGGAACATTATCGACAGTGTATAACTTAAAAACTGATATGAAATATTAAAAACATTAAAACATCAAACATTAAAAGTAAGTGGTGCAGAGAGTAGACAAACATTTTTGATGTTGGAACTTAACAGGAAACTGAGCTGAGCTTAAGTATCCAGAGCTTAAAAAGCATAACAGCCTATATACGAAACAAACAAAGATGTTTTCAGGCTTAAAGAATCTCAAGACATGTTTCCACTAAAAACAAACAAATATATTGTCGTTTTTCATCTTAAAAATCCACTTGTGTAAATCTAAAAGGGTTTTTCCGCTGACATGCATGGCACGGTGCTTTGGTTTCATGTAACCGCATGCATGAATTATCAAAAAACCGCTAGGTTTGGACAGTAAGAAAAAGAAGAAAAACAAGAAAAACAAAGCCGGTTTTAATGTATTTCTTGCTTTCGCAGAAATCCAAAAAAGATTTTTTGAAACAATGACAGCAACTTGGAAAACACTAAACACATTTAAGCTGTGTGTTCACGAAAAACATGTTAACTTTTACGTTTTTAAATATCAATTTGAGGGTTTCAGCGCAAAGATAACATTAATAAAGAATTTGAATGAATTTGAATTCATTTAAAAACCCAACTTTAAAATTTCCATTTCCAACATTATGAAACACACTGTATAAAGTAATTGCCAGGGGCGGACGCAGCATTATTTTATAGGTACGGCTCAACCTGGTGGATTCTAATAAGAATTCCGATTTCCCGATTTTTCTAGGAATAACCCGATTTACGGACAAATGGTTATCAATAGGAGATCAACGTTCATTTCCAGTTAGCTACGATGAACCCCCAACACCAAAGTTAGTCTTCATTAAACATTTTAACCAAAGGTGGATAAAAATAGAAGCTGAATACAATAATTTATTACGGTAGCAGCGAAAGCGAATACCGTATTGAAACACCCGTGGACTACTCCTATTACTACTACCCGGCCGAAATGGCAATTAGTCTGCGATTTAGAGTCTGCGAGTCCCCCACTAAAAACTCAATATAAATTTGAATGAACGAACGCAAACTTTTGAATTTTCGAAGGTTTCACATCACATACATTTAAATTACGTTTTCTTTGATATTTTATCACTTAATTTAATTGATGAAGGAATTGATATTAATCAAAAACAGTCTACATAAAACTGGGACTTTCAGTTACTTATGGTACTGAATGTCTTGCAAATAGGTATGTTTTTCCTGTCAGTAATGCTAACATGTTCAGACCTGCTTATTACTTACTACGTTTGTAGCTATCTGCACTGTCGAAGGCTTTCAAAAATCCAGTTCAAAAAAGCAAATATTTGTTCGAATTCATTTTTGGTTTCAAGAAATTATAATTTAAAACATACATTTTTTTTCTCGAAGAAACGCGTTTTTTTCTACATAAGCTCTTATAAAAAAAAACGTGCGTTATAAACAGCTCATGTATGGCGAGCTTTTCGTGTCATAATTATTTTCGGCACTATATCTAATTGCCCCCGCAGCGAGGGTAAGCGAGCGAGGAGGCATAGTAGTTTCACGAGATAGGCGAATGTAATTGCATTATGATATAGTACAATATTTTCGGCTATGTTTCCAGTTATTTTTGATAAAATAAAAAAAATAATAAAAGTTAGGGAACTGATTATAAACATGATGTCAAAAATAATTATGGCACGAAAGGCTCGCCATACTCATGCATGTATAATTCTTTTGTCTTATAATAAATTTATTTGCTGGTGTGTTACGATTAGACTCTATTTACACCAACTAGTCATTTTAAACATTTCGTTTACCTCTGTTTTTCACCAGTTAGACTTATGTACTTATAATGTACTTATGCTGCTACCGTTGTTCGCCATCTGGCTCTTGTTTGAAATTAACACATACACATAATAGTCAGGGCGCTGAGACGTAAAAAAATCAAATAACTATGCAAAATCGGGGGACAAATTAAAAGCTTGATAGATGTGATATACACCTATAAAGCAACACGAAAAACCTTACCGGACAAAATTATTTTATTTATTAAAGCTATCCAGGTCGAAAATGTGTGATTAAAAACATGCTTTAAAAATCCACATCTTTGACGCCATATTTTCGTGATAGCTTCTTTAGAATGTCAATTTCTATTTTACATTCGATTTGAAAGACGGGGGTTTATAATGAAACAAGGAAAAATGAAGCGATATTATTATCGATTGTAAACTTGTAAATTAAATTTAAAAATCTACTTGATAATATAACTTTAGAACATTTCTTTTAATTTGAACATTTCTCAATTGTTCACAAATGACGTCAACCATTTTTTCAAGATTTTTGACCACCCCTCCCCCCTCCCCCGTCTGTCAACTTGTGTCAACTTTGCGTTGCCCCCTCCCCCTCAGTTGAGGTCATCGTTTGAGAAGAGATCCCCCTCCCCCTCCAAAAAAAACAACAACCTCCCCCACCACTGGTCCTTTTGTATCTTAGTTTCTTACGCATTTTTAATTAGACGTAAAAACATTTGCAATGATCTTCGTGTAATTTTTCTCTGATCAATCTCCATCTGCATCTCCATCCTTTTCGATATACGGATAGCGGCAAAGAGACCCTGGGTTCGAGGTTGTCTCCATCTGTGCTTATTGTTTTACGTTCGTACATCACGTGAGCGAAAAAACGGAACAACGGAGCCAACAAAAACAATACGGAAGGACTTTCCCACGCCACGACGGACCACATCAAGATCACATTCAGTGTAAACATTTTCATACTTAATTAGAAAAGTCAAGGTTTTGAAAATTGTGAAGGTTGACGTCAACAGTTGTAGCACCCTCCCCCCGTCAACCAGCGTCAACTTTAGCATAAAGAGAGAAAGAGAGATGGTCATGGTTTGTTCAAACGTCTTTTATTCTCAGAAATCCTTACTTCGAATAATGCGGCATGGATGATGTCCGTATACTTTGTGTGTAACTACTTGCTGTATCTGTGGTGTTAAAAACATCCAAACGAGGCGGTGGATATGAGGATTTAGGGAAGTGTGTGACCGAGACTGCTGCTACAACGTTTCCCTCACAATAAGGAATGACAATAACAGTTTGCTAACTGATGTTTCTGGGAAAGATTGGCAGAGCATTGTATCTCTTGAGTTCCAATATCATCGAATATGCTACCGGGATTACACTCGACCACTGAAGCGTTTTTCTTCTTTTACTGATACAGTTATTGTATCTGTTGCAAAAATTGTGAAAGAGAAGGTCATTGATAATTTCGTGATTATAGATACAGAGGAACTTCTCAATATACAAAAACAGGCTGGCATTTCTATGATTCCTGATAAACGAACTAGATAGAATTATTCAATGTCACAAAGATGAAGTGGACTGTTGGCGACAAAAGTATGGACAATCGCTCTTATTTAAAAAAAACGAAGAGAAAGGGCGAATTATCGAAATCCTATGTAAGGAGATAACCGATTTGAAAAGTCGTGATTGTCCATTGACGATAAGATATGCAAAGTTGCTGCTGTAATTCGCGAGGAAATACATTTATTGTCACCAACTTTCACTTTACTTGAATCTACTTGAAAACTCTTTACTTGAATTTTTTACAATCGTTCCATCGTCCTTAAAGGCTAATGCGAAACATATTGGTCAGTAGCAGAACAACTGTATCTAACAAAAAGACACGAGTTATTGATAGCCTCTGCCAAGATATCATCTTTAATGCACATGGAGGAAAATATTGCACTAAAAAGCACGTTCAGTTGTTTGCAGATCGCATGGCTTGAAGTGCTCCGAGTTATGTAACTGCGTGAACTGCGAGAATCTTTTTTCCGATGGAAGAAGATGATTGTTATTCCAGTGATGAGTTTGATAGCGACACTGAATAGTTTACATATTTTGTTTACTTGTAACGTTGTGTTGTGTTGATCTTTACCCCGTGAATTTCATTCAGAATTGTTCTTCCAATTCGTCAAACTTCATAAGCGATGACGTCATAGAAATACTTTCTATCATGTATAATTCGGCATAGACAGATAATTTCTATATGACCTTTTTCATAACTTTTGTTCAGTTCAAAAAATGTGATCGAATGGTATATATATTAACAATTTTAGGTGAACTATATCTTTTGTCCTATGGATGACGTCATCAAAACCAATATAGGTCAAGGAAATGGCCCTTAAATAAATTCAGATTGTCCGGTAAAGAATTTCGTGATCAGTACGATCTACCGAACCAGTTTCACTTAAAAATAATTTGTCCCTCTCGTTTCCAGTTTTTTTTTACGTCTCAGCGCCCTGACTATAATAAAAAATTACAGTATTATATTAACTGTAGCGAAGTTTTTTTTTCGATTGGGGATTTTTTTTTTTTTCTTCATTAATACAGATTTATTTATTTATATATGTATATATATACATATGTTTTATTTTTTTATTTTTTTCCCTCTTGTTCGGTGCTCTTGACGAGCTACAAAATGTAAATTCAGTCTCTGATTATTAACTTTGACTGTAACGTCAAGAGGAATATCGTTCTTTTCAACATCCACAAAGTGTTGTGAGGTCTTCCTTTCTCCCTCTCAGCGCACTCACTGTCGTACGAATCAATGTAAATGAAATCTTACGTCGAAGCCATGCTACCGTTTCGCCTTTAATTGTTCGTGTATTTTTCGCAATCTTTTTTGCCAGTTTGCTTATAAAAATCGATGCTTTTCGAGCCATCCCTTCGGTTACGAAGTGCAGTGTAGTGGTTAGTACCTTTGAGTTCGAATCGAATCTATTGTTTTCGCGCAGGTGTATTGTTTTCGTTTGCACGCGATGTGATTTTAGATGCTAACATAAACGAAAACAACATTCTGAAGACTTTTACACCCGAAAACGAAGACGCAAGAAGCAACTGAAACATTTATTGAAATTTGGAGGAGACAACCAAGTTTTAATTGCATGTAAATAGCTTCACAAAATTCAGGGATGTACTGGGACAATGTGATTTAACTTGAACAGGGATTGGGTCTCGTGTTTCTTTTATAATATCAACGTCTACCTTATCGGCCAAAACTTAGTCGGCCTTAATTTTAGTCGGCCTTATTTATTAGTCGGCCCTAATTTTAGTCACCTCGTCAAAATTTAGTCACTAAGGGCCGACTAATAATTAAGACCGACTAAAAATTTGGGCCATTTCTAAATTTACAAGCAGATGGAAAATAGACACTTTTTAATGATAATTCACAGATTTTTAATACTTATCATGGATATATTTCGAAAACAAGTATATAATCAACAATAACAACATATCAAACGTTTGTACAATCTATTGGAAGCATAATTACTTCTCAATAACGGTTTCGCACATCTCACTTGGGTCAATGCAAAACAGTTCAGGTGTTTCATCACCAATTTCGGCTACTCTTTTCCTCTTTATTTGCTCCAAGGTTTCATCATCGCCGCTCCCACTACTGTCACTAGAAACGACTACGGGAACACTTTCATTCCGTTTCCTTTTGGCAATGACATTAACGATCTCACTGTCACTTTCTTGATCATTGTGCGCGTATGATTATATATTCGTAAATTCGTAAATTCTTTGTTAAAGTAATACTGATATGAAAAGTGGATTAAGGAAAGCTTAATTATAAACTTTTAATTTGGCCCAAATTTTAGTCGGCCTTAATTATTAGTCGGCCCTAATTTTAGTCACCTCGTCAAAATTTAGTCACTTAGGGCCGACTAAGTTTTGGCCGATAAGGTATGAGATGAAGCATTTCGTCGAAAATATTCGGTGGCATTCTTAAAAATCTCGTATATTCTGCGAATTCCCCCACACGAAGTTCATGCTTGAGGCTATTATAGATGTCAAGTTCATTTCGTCTATTTAGTCATGCTTTTACCCATGCACTTCTTTTTTTTGGTTTCTTCCTCAGGGTACATGTTTGTAATTTTCAATGATAGTGTATTCGCGCCAAAATTTTTAATTTTCAGTGTCATTGGAATGTATCATTGAAAAATAATCATTGAAAAATGATAGTCAATGTCAGTCTTAAAAGGTGTTGAAGACCACTTTGTAATAATCGTCCCATTTGTAATACCTGTCCCGATTTGTAATAAAATTGTCCCACTTTGTAATACCTGTCCCGTTTTGTAATAAAATTGTTCCGATTTGTAATAAAAAAAGCTGTCCCACTTTGTAATAAGGCTTGTCCCACTTTGTAATACCAAAAAGCTGTCCCACTTTGTAATAACTTTGTAATGCCAAAGAAATGTGATAACCTCGTTCTCTGCTTTGTAAGGATTGATTAAAATAGTAGTACAAGTAATGGCGTTTTTGGAAGAATAAAAAAAAAGGACAAAAACATATGAAATTTACATTTCATACAGCACATACTTGTTGTATCTTTTTGAAATAGGCATGTATTTCATGTAAAAGCGGGATCTAATAATAGCGTACCGAGAAACTTCTTTCGCATACCTTTCCACAAAAAAAATAGCGATGAAAAGTAGTTGTGATAATTTATTTATTTATTTATTTCTGAATCTTTATACAGGATAAAAACTAAAGTATTTACAAATATATACAATATATACAGCAATACTTCTTTCCAAGTTTGTCCTGTTTTTAAAGGAGTGGTATCATGAAAATTTGAAAAAATTTTTTTTCTTCGTATATCCCTTGTTTTAATGCAGATACTACAAAATAAATTTAATTTGGAAAAAAAAAGTCTTTTTTCGCTATAAAATGCCACTTTAAAACATAGGCTTAAAACGCTGAATAAATTAGTAATAATTATGTGACGTCATTGAAGAAGTTATATTCAGTGTTGATGCGATGTTTTGCATTCAAATCGAGCGAGTGTTCTTTGAAATTCAAGCAATAACTAAATCTAATGAAAAAAATGGTTATTTGTGCTGCTGTGGGATGTGACAGTGACTCAACCAAAGGGCAGAACATTAGTTTGCTTAGATTACCTAAAATTCATATTTAAAAAAAATATGGATTGCAAAGTTGAAGCGAGGCCAATCTTCCATCTTTACGTCACTTATATTTTAAAGAATCATGTTTTGGAAGAAATTTGGTGGTAAACATGTTACAAGGAGTTTTACTTTAATGTTTTATCTACACTTTTCGTTATACATAGGTGAACTTTTACTTTCTGTGTGCAAGTGTTTTTTCGATTTTTGTTTTCGTGTTTCTCTTCGAACTGGGCATTTGAATATTATTCCGTTTCACCGATTATTTCATTATTGTTTTCATAGAATGAGCTATTGATTCTTGAACTCCTGCACGGAAAACGGAAAATTGGAAAAACGTTAACTTTCAATATATGAATTTTACTACGATCAATGATCAACTCAATATTGCATGTATTTTTTTTTTCGTTTTGATTTGTACAAAAAATTATTTTGAAATTTATCGTCTTCGATCGCATAAACTTCTTTGCAACACATTTGCATCACTGTTTGTTGCCAACTCTCTCCGGTAAAGCATTTTTGTCATCAAAATCATCATCCGGACTTCTTCATGTTCTTTACAGCAACTGGGTCAAAACTATATTGCTCAAACCGCTAAAATTCTCTTTGAAATCCTTGAATAAAACTCATTGCTATATTCTTCATCTTCGCTGAGAACATCTGATTCCCCTTCACTTGAATTCTCACTCATGATTTTTGAAAACACGAAAAACTAATACGCTCCTTTGCACTGACATAACAAGTAAAAATAAATGAAACTTCTTCAATGACGTCACACGCTTTTCATCAGAAAAAAAGACGGGGGTTTATAAAAAAATTAAAAACTCAATATCTTCGGAAGTAAAACGTTTTTTAAAAAAGCTTTAACGCAGGTTAACTATACATTTTTTAAACTAAAATTTGTCATAAAATTTGAAATGACGATACCACTCCTTTAAGAAAAATAAAAAGAACAAGGCTAAAGGCTAAAAAGACTAAAATTTTATTAAAATACATAATCAATTGTAGGTTATAATGCAGCTTGTCACATAAATCGACGAATGAAAAAAAATGAAGGTTAGGATAGATAGATAGATGGCACACGCTGTATTAGTACTTTAAAAACAAAAAAGGTGTTCAGAGAGAGGACTGAAATTCAGCCAGGCTGTTTTTCAGTCTTATCTCTCGTGGGAGGCTATTGAACAATTTAGCACCGTTGAAATAAAAACTTTTTCTAGCAACTTCCAGTTTAACTGATTTTAGTTAATTATATAATTGTTATTTCGAGTACACCGGCCATGTTTAGATATTTCAAAGTATCTGTTAAAGGTGTAGCTTCCAGTTTTCTCACCCAGACATTTCTTAACTAACATACAATTTTGTTTGTTCACTTCTTGGAAGACATTTTGGACATTTATCGCACTGGCTCGACGGGTGAGTGAGGACAAACGTTCTTTCTGAGTATTGGTAAACCCTGACTTTACTGGACCCGATTAAGTCAACAGTGGCAGTATCATCATGTTATAAATCTTTGTCGCAGCACCGACGTTTAACAAGTTACGAACACTCTGGAGTAGACGTAGTCGACTGCAGGCAAGTTTGTAGGAACGGTTGAAATTTGTATTGAGTGACAAGTTGGAATCAAGGATGTTACCAAGATAAACGTATTCCTTGACAAAAGACAACTTCGTACCATTGTAAACAATATTCAGATCTTTTCCATGCATTTTAATACGTTTACTTGTTCCAAATAACATTACCTCTGTTTTACCTTTCTTGAGGTTAAGTAAGAGTTCATTCTTACTGCAGTACTTTCGAAATTTCTACATTTCTTCATTCAAAGCACACTCGATATTAACAGCATTGTTGCCACCATAGAAGAGAACCGTATCATCTGCATACTTTATAACACTAGCATTGACTTGATCTACAAGATCATTGAAGAAAATAATGAAGAGCTCTGGATTTGATAAGGTATTGTTTTTCTCGACCACTTGCAGTCTACCGAAAAGACAATCAATGAACCATTCAAACTCTCGACCGGATACACCATACGTTTTCAGCTTGTCAATCAAAAGGCTATGACCAATGGTTTCAAAAGCCTTTGATAAATCCAGGTAAATTACTCCTACCATATTTCCATTATCAAGTTCGTTTCGAATTTGGTCACACAAGAGTGTTGCCGCCATTTTTGTCGATCGTTGTTTACGGAAACCGTATTGACTCTCTGATAAAAGTCCATTTCTTTCCAAGTAAGACAACAGCTGAGAATGTATCGACTTTTCCAGAATTTTTGAGAGGACGGGTAGCACTGATATGGGACGATAATTTTGTGGTAAGTCAGAGTTTCCAGATTTGAAGATTGGTGTGACTCTGGAAAACTTCCACAAAGTTTGCACAGTGCTTGTATCAATCGACAGGTTGAGAATGAAGCATAGTGGGGTGGAGATGTGAGCTGCACTGTCCTTCAATAAACGTGCGGGAAGTTGATCCAGACCAGTTGCTTTGTTACGTTTAAGCAAACGAAGTTCTTTTTCAACAAACGATCTTGAGATGCGGTATATGAATACGCACGATATTACGCTGTACGCTAAGGGCTAATTTTGCCTACGTTTTTATGGCGACTAAAATAATAAATTCCAAATCCCCCGATGAATATTGCAAATAACTCTAACATCTGCTCCTACAGTAAATTGCGACGTCAGTTTGGGATTGCTTCGTCATAAAATGCCTGTTTCAAAATAATTCTCCGAGGGTATTACAAAGTAGAAAATCTGGTTATTACAAAGTGGGACAGCTTTATGGTATTACAAAGTGAGACAATCTTTATTAATCTTTATTAAGTGGGCAGCTTTTTTATTACTGCTTTTTCTCATGCCCTCCCCCGTGACTTCTTCCTCTTCGACATCCTTTGTCACCATTCCACATACACCTCTAGTGCTTCATTAAAACTAGGTCGATCTGTTGATGTTTGTGCTAAAAAGACAAAAAGTGAATAAATTCAAAATTAAATATCTTATATATGGTGAATTAGTATGAAGACTACCACCATTATTTTACTAATTTTTTAAATCCATAAATAAAATAGTATGTTCTCACAGAATATACAATGAATATAGTCAAGACATATTAAAACAGAACTGTCCGCATAAAATAATTCTTCCTATTCTACTTGTATGTTTTCACTAGACAATCCACCAGACTCCGCAAAACAAAATCCTCTCTTAAGACAAAGGCTTCTTAGTAGAATCGTGACAGGCTTCATCATCAGGTATATGAAAAAATTTGTTTCTCTTTAATTCTTCTAAAATCTGGTTAGATATCAAATTCCCACAATACTGATTCAGATCACGTTTGGAAATGACCAAAACTGAAATGTTTTGTGTTTTCATGCTCAAGCTCAAAAACAAGGTTAATAAGGGATTTTATAACCAGGGGAAAAGCTGTAGAGGACGTGTCAACGTGGGTTGTAACATCATTATCCCATAATGCTAATTCTCAATGGCTTTCCTTAGCTTTGTCTGTAGGAGAAGATAAACTCAATTGGGATGTTGAAAATATATCATGAGAAATTTGGTCAATCTTGGACAACTATTCCTTCTAAGCTGAAGGTTTTCTTGAGTAAATTCAGCAAAGGATAAAGCTGTTTGAATCTCATATGTTCCTGTGGTTCCTTTTCTTTTATAAAGCCACCCTGCAACCAACAGAAAATAGTGATTATGGGAAATATGCTTGAGATTGATGTCCCCTCAAAACAAAACAAAATATGGATTGTGAGATTAGATTCATCCAGCTTACACTAACAGGCCACACTAACAGCATTTGGTTTCAATTTCAGCCACATAATGGGTGCATAAAAGGTGCATGACTTATGTATGACTGGTGAAAGTCCCAACAAACACAGGACAGAACACCAATTTTGTTCCTCGCAAACTTGCATTGCTTGTTCTTCGTTAACCCTTCCAAAATTTTCCCTTGATCTCCAGTAAATGATTTTAGCATGTCAAATGCCGTGTTAAGCTGAAGTTCTAATAATTTAAGAGCCCTGATAGTAAACCCACTGCTGAATTATTTCCAAATAAAGCTAACAACGCATAGCTATACGAACGGTTCTACATCACCCAAAACTTAATGATTCCATATATATTATGAAATGAAATTAAATATCACAAAATAAAGTTAATGTATACATGCAAACTCTGTAGTTCTTCATCACGGCCAAAAGGTTCCATGTTTAAAATAGATAATAAGTTTTTGTAGTAAGCAAGTCCAACGACTCTGAGTAATATCCCAACCAGATTTTAGCAAGGCAAAAAATAATAAAGAAGCTCCACATAGAAATTCTTCAAAATTTTTCGACAACCGAAAAATTTAAAGGCTAAGGATTTCTTCTGAAACGTATTATCGTTTTGCGTAATTTTTGGCACGACAGCCGTACTTTCAAAATAAATGGAAAAACAAAAGACATACTCTGAAGCTGGAATTAGGGGTATGAATGTCCAGCTACCGTAAAATTGGGACTTGAGCAGTATGTTTGAGCCGTATCGCAGAGTTGCAATACGGCTCAAAACTGTTAGTTATAACTCTTATCATCATTGATCAAAAAGAGCCGATTTTTGAGCCGTAAAGAAGAACAATACAGCAGCGGGGTTTGCAGTTAAAGCTTACCTAAAATTTGCAAGTCAAATGAGGCGCCAACAAATAATACGTTAATGCATAAAAAAACATATGGACAGATTATTAACAATCAAGTACAGAGTGACGCGTCACTCGACGATATCGCGTGATTATGACGGAGTAAAGGACAAAGGGAGCTAAGAAGCACGGCAGTAGATCATTTATTAATCATTCTCTTGACTAAATTTTGCTGCGGTTTGAGCCGTATGAGCCGTACCCTGCGTCTGCCCCTGATTGCTTATGTAAAAATTTTTCAAGCGTGCGTAACATTGGCTTTGCTAAAGTGAAAGCGATAAAAAAATTGTTACACAAAGCCTGGTTTTCACTGATCGTCTTAACGCTTAAAACGCAGCGATCTGAAGCCTTAATTGTTTTTGCTTTCGGAAATTGATCTTATTGTTAAACATTTTAATTGATCGTTAAGAAATCAATGAGTCTTTTCAAACTTACTTTTCGATTTTCTCTTCTTCTACTTTTCCATTTCCTACAAAAATTACGTCACGAGAAAGACATTTCATCGATGTAAAACTTATAAAGATTAATTCGATATTTTCTTCAAAACTGCGATGATAATTTTTGAAGCTAACGTTTTGAAACACACTGTATTATGCATTTGTTTTATTGTTATCAATTTACGCACAATAAATGATAAAGTCGCAATTTTGGGGAAATACCTAGTCACATGTTGCGAATCTGTTTGAAATTTATTTTAGAGGATTTCTTAAAGAGACGGGTTTTTTATTTGTACAGTATCTTCATTTTGAATGGAGTAGTTGAATGAAAGGAACATGGGAAAGTGATTTGATATATCTTATATTATTGTGCCTGTAATTGAAAATTTGTCATACAGACAGTTTGTGAAGATATTACCGATAGGTGTGGAAGATTCGTGATTCAGATAATTTAAGAAAGTATTAAATATTTCTTTGTTTATTGACACTCCTTCGACATGATTTCGACGGCTTCGGATAAATAAACCGACTCTCCTACTCATTATAATCATCTTCATCAAGGGGTCTTTTACATCATATTAATTTAAAAAAAAAGACATTTTCGAGGAAAGATCGCAAACATTTATAAATAATACAGTCGACTCTCGATACTCGAACTCTCAGGGGACCGGGAAAAATGTTCGAGATATCGAGGAAGGGGTAGGAAGTTTTCTTCGCTTAGATTTTGTGTCATTTTTTTATCGAGAGGATTTTGGCCCAAACAAGTGCATAGTATCCAAGGGACCGGGAAAAAAGTTCGATATATCGAGTATTCGAGATATCGAGAGACGACTGTAACGTCAGTTCATTTATACAATTATTTGCAACGTTCTTGAGTGTGCCATATATCGGAAGAAGACTTTAGGTGGTTTGCTGAAGGGTGTTTTTGTAATAGTTTAATCAAAGCAATAACAGACACAGAAAACCTTGTTATTCATCATTCCAACAATGTTTTTATACTCTTGAAAAATAAGGGTTGTTGCAGTTATTTGATTTTTTCGTGCTTTTACTATGTTCGTTGTATTCAAAAACATGTCAACTTTTATGCCTGTTTGTGCTCAGTCTATAGCGAGGGCATTTATAGTGAGAATCTCTTCCTATTGATATCTTTGTAAGCAAAATTAATTTACACTTTTTAATCTATGTATGTGAAAATCCTCATTTCATTTTCGCCTTTAATACTTTCTACAAAAAACAGTACTTATGTGTTTATATTATACACTTGCAAATAACACTAATCCTTATAAACATTGTGATAACTGGAAACTCATCCATACACTTTAATTCATTAGATCTATAAAACAGATTTAAGTCAGTCTATGATACGACATCATTCGGTGGGGCGTACAGCAAACAAAGACTCACAGATTTTGAAACTATGGCTGTGAAAGATGACGATTTGGTGAGCAAGGACTGGAAGAAAAAAAGACAAACAACCTTCTTTATTTATCTCATTCAATATTTCTTGAATGGTTTCGAAAAGTCGGCCAACACCGCTACATTATGGATTTACGTAACAACAGTCATGAAAACCGACCTCCAAAAAATGTTTTATGGTTTGATCAGTTCAGCAATTTACATCGCTCCTATATTGTTTGGTACGTTTGTAGGTAGATATGCCGATAAAACGCGTCGTGTAAAGATTTGGATGATTTTTACTAACTATCTCTGTATAGCTGGTAGCATCTTGTATGTGATTTCAATTAGTCCTTGGTTTGCGTTCTGCGGAAGATTCCTTCATGGCTTCACGTTTGTTGTACGACCTTTGATGGTTGCTGAAGTGGTTCGGTCGTATCCAAAGGACGTTAGTCGAAATAAACTGCCACTATTAACCATATGGAGTGCAATGGGCTTTGTGTTGGGACCTTGTTTAACTGCTGCCTTTGTTAAAGTCGACTTTTGGATTTACAACATCCATATCACGTATGCCAACATATCCGGTTTGATTATTCTTACATTGACCGTCATCCAACAAGTACTCGTTGTCTTGTTCGCAAGTGATCTGTCAAAGGAATACGATTTTAAAAAAGAAGGGATCGAAATGAGTTCTGTTGGCCTGAAAGCGAATGATGAAACAAAGGAAAATTCGCTTGCTATTTTAGTGAACGCAATTAAAAACATAGACTTTCTACTAATCATCGGATTGACATTTTACAGTGCGCTGTTTAAGATTCAAATGAATCAGTCACTCCCTCTTATCATTATTGACGTCCTTCATTTCAATAAACTGGTGGTAAACATGTGCTACGTTGCACATGCTGCCCACCAAACACATGACGTCATTATGACGTCTCAATAACGTCTTAATTTGGTCATGAAGTCATATGACATCCCTATGACTTTTTCATGACGTCATTGGAAGTCATTCAATATGACGTCAGCAAGGCGGCGAAATGATGACTTACGTATGACCTGAAGGTCATGGTTATGACGACTTCGTAACCTCACTTCATGGTTCTTCCGAACTACGGAGTTAAATTTCGCAAGTTTCGCGAATTTTTGAATTAATAGCGAAATTAAATTCCCGCGAAAATTAATCCCCTTAAGGTACCATTGTTTCGTGTAGTTGAGCAATTTAGGCAATTATTTTACTCTTGAAAGATTTTCTAAGAATGTTTCAGTACTTTCAGAATAATGAAAAGTTTTTCATGAGGAACAATCACGAGGAAATGTTAAAGGAGAAAAATACAGGGGAAAGCATGTTTTTGTTTTGGGGCCGTTACTAAAAAAATATACACAAAATCATTAAAAAAAGACACATCGTGTATTATAGCAAGGTTTCATTTATTAGAACTTCAAAAATAAACAGTAAATTAAAAAATAATAAATAGTGAATATATGAATAGTAAAACGTTACAAATTGAATACAAAAAATATCAAAATAGAGAATGATAAAATAATACAATTTAATTACAATGGACTACGTTGCACATTACACTGAAATATATTGGAGGATTTAGAGGAAAACTAGTGAAATCATGGATATTGTGTATGTATGTGGCAAAAACATCAGAAGGCTTTGAGGAACATGAAAAACATTTTCTTCTACCATAAAAAGATACCTTTTTTTTTTCAAGTGCAGTAAAAACCCATACAATTGAAAACACAGGCTTAAGGTCAAAATACACGATCTGATTTTACATATATGATTTTACATTATATAAAAAATAATGACTTTTACAGATCGTGTATATTAAAAAATCATACGACTTTTGCTCTTATGACTTAACATATATGACTTTTAAAAAGTAGGATGGTCTTCTACTTTTTAAAAAATCATTTATGACTTTTTACAGCTGTAAACAAATTTCAACCAATCAGAGTGCGTCTAGAGGTTTGAATGAACTTTTTGAGATTTCCCTAGAGTATATTAGTATCAAATAAAAACGTGTATTTTACTGTTACATATGATCTTTTTCCATCCATCAAAAAAAAAAAAAAAACTCGAAGACTTCCCTCGATATCATCGTTCTTACCACAAAAACCTGATGGAGAAAAGAAATCTTGAAAGCTTGGGGAAACGACAGTAGTTTTTATGATATATAACATGTATAATAATTGTATAATATATCTATGAGAGTTGCAAAAAATATATGTGTAAGAAACTTCGACTTTCGTTTTTCGAGTGTGCCATATCATCCATAACATTTGAAAGACATCACAGTAGACTTCACAGAATTGCTTCGTACTGGGAATAAATCTGAATTCTTGTATATTCTGTGTATTCTTCTGTGTATTCTGTATATTCTGTGTATATATAACAAGATTTTTCAACACTTTTTATTCGCCTTTTTTGACTTTTCCATAATGATGGTTTTCAAGGCGTAAATATTTCTTTTCATGCAACCTCACTCTTTGATGGTCCCTGAAATAAAAAAAGGCAGAGAAGCAGCAAAATTTTTCATAGATATTCAATAACAACAAATGAAAGATATAAATAATCACATTAATAATTCTATGATTTTGATTGAGTATCAAATCAATGAAAAAACTTGTTTTATGTGCAGTAAATATGCGAGTTAGGTCTCATTTCTTATTTTACATGAAAGTAAAAGTAATACAACATCAAAAATACTTGGGTATCATTACAACTAAACGTGGGATTATTAATAAGGAAGGCAAAATATAGATAACATGTTTTTCTTCAAGCATTTTTCCTTTCCTGAAACACTTGGAGCTTGCTTTTTGCCCTATAGCTACTTTCAGTATACATAAGTGAAATTCCGCACACAAAACTCATGCCAAACTCATTAAAAGTCTCGGATTTACCTTGTGTTCGCCGAGTCTTCTTGTGTATTTTTTCCGCCGATTTTCTTCTATTCTCCTCCATTTTGCTGAGTTTCTTTACGCGCCTCCTTGTTTAGAATTTTCTTTAAAAATGCATGGCCTATCGTTACCAAATTTCGAAATGTTAGTTCACATATTATTTATTCCATACAGTATGACCATTATTTTTATTGTCTACTTTGATACAAGCGTAATTTAAAGTCATTATTTAAAATGACACACTCTAACCAGGGCGTAAATATATTAATTACATACTTGTTCTTATTGTCATTTTTTCGTCAAAGTTTAATACTAAAAGCTTATTTCTATCTGTTTAAATTTAAAATCTTAATAATCATGAAAAGAGCCTTCAACGTTTTAATTTGTTTCTTAAACACATCACATGATTTTTGTTTACCCCCGTGAAATAACTAACACGGTTCATTCTGGTTCGCGCACGTGGTGAAGACAAACATTGCTTTCTCACTTCTTGAATAGTTTATAAAACATCGTTAAAATGTCAAGATATAGTAGGTGGCGCAGAAGTTTACAAACTGAGAGATTTTTACTGGATTACGAAGGTAGTAGTTCTGAACACGAGGAAGATAATGATAACATTCAAGAAGGCAATAATCATAATTATCTTTTGAGCATCGATGATGAAAGAGAAGAAGAAGAGGAGGATGATATAACGGATGATGAAACGGATGATGATTTTAGATCAGACAGCCCTCGTGATGATTGGTAAAGTTGTTGGAAGGGAACAAAATAGAAGAAGCTGTTGTTTCTTCTAATTGGATTTCTGGTGACCGAGTTTATTGGTCCAATAGTGTCAATGCATCAAGAGATCTGAAGGAGGGGAAGATGCCTGATTATGCCAGTTGGAAATCATACAAGTTAATTAAAGTAAAATTTCAAGATGGTAAGTGTTGGCTGGAGTTTTAACTTGTAAATCAGGTGTGTTTTCATAAATAGTTCTTTTTGTTTTTAATATTAAACTGTTTAGATGACTACGATCTGGTTTGTGATTACCAGTTTTCAAGCTGTGATGAACATTTGTCTGTGAAGAAAACTAAAACTACTTCAACAGGTATAAAAAAAGTTTTTTTAAAGAAAGTTGCCCCATAATTTGTCGTAACTGCATAAGAAATTTGACATATCAGATATCAAATTACCTACGCCACCACGTTCAAAATCTGGAAGGAATTCAATAGAAAGAAGTTTTATAAGTAGTAAGTTGTTATACTTCAATAGATACTTACACTACATATAATATGTAAGAAATTATACTCTTGAAATAATGAATTTAGGTTGGACTAATTTCAAATTTCATATAAAAATTGGATAAAATGTTTCTATAGTTAATGTTGATAATTTAGGTGTGGGAATCGAAATACTTTGCTTGGATGCATCATTAGATTTTCCGATTTAAAATGCTAATTGGAATAGTCTGTCTCTAGATTGTTTTTAAAGCTGTTATGAGATTACTTCTATTTTCATTGTCACCTACAATTTCAGACTCTCTGCCATCAACACCCAATGCAAAGACAACAAGTAAAGGATCAAGTCACCAAAGCAGTGGGCATAAAAGTCAGTCCGGTTAACTTCGAACTAAAATATGATCAAATTATTGATAAATACGTAATATTATTTTACTATTTTTTTTTTTTTTAGAATCAAGGAGGGAAATAATATCTGATTTGGACAGTTCATGTTCGCCAGTCTCAACTGACTTTTCTTCTCCCAGAAGATCACCAAGAACAAAAAAGCCTTGTCGAGAAACTTCACCTGTACAAAGGTCGAACTCATTCAGCAGAGCGAGTGATGCTTCTAGCTCTTCTTTGTTATCTATTATCCAAAATAGAAAAAGAGCATCCAGCTCACCACCAAAAAGTCAAAAGACAAAGTCTGATGGAAATAAGGACCGATATCCCTTGACTACTGATGGTATGTATAAATTGATATTTATTACTGTTAATATCTGTTCATTGTCTTGTTAATGGAAATCCCATCACTTAACTCTAGAATTCCAACGAAAAGTTCTATATGCATTATCAGAAATCTTGAATGCTATAAATGAAGGACTAAGAAAAAATAATCAGAATTCTGCTGACACCTTCATTGAGAAGTGCCATACAATTGACGATTTTATTCAACTGAATGAAACCCTGAAAAATGATAGAGATGCCTATCAAAGCTTGGTAAGCAGAATGTAGTGTTAATTTGCTTCATTATTTTTTGCATTTTTTACTGATTTCTTTTGGTGGCAAAGATGTGAGAGCAAATGTAAAAAATATCTTGTTATCGTAAGTAAAGTATCTTTCTCGAGAGAGTCAGTATTCAGCTGTATGTTATAACAGCAAGACCCTTGAATTGGCAAAGGAAACAAAACGATCTAATTAAAGTTTCTGCATCCCAACCAAATCTTCAGGTGTGGGACAAAATATGGGCTGGGTTTTTCCTTAACTGCTGGCTAATACTTTGATTTTTAATTGTTAGTTTAAGAGTAATCAAGACATAATAAAGCAAGCATTTTTTTCTGCACTTTTTTTTCAGGGTAACTAATGATGAAGTACTATCTGAGTATAGTCTTTGTGGGCTAAAGAAGAAAAGAAAATTTGATGGGTTAGCCATTCACGATATTGTCATGGGTAAGTATTTTGCTTTTAAATCTACTTTAAACAGGATTGTGTTTTGAATACTTTTAATTTGGTTGTTGCTTTTTCTTTCTATAGGTGGCGTTTTGGCAACTCAAAAATCTACGGAAGCGTCTGTGAACAAAGCGATTATTGATGTTTTGAAGCACGCGCCTGAAAGACTAAAGAAACGATAAAACGAAAAAACACTTTCCTTAGTTTTCGTGTGTTTAACATGCTATCCATAAATTTTTTCCATACTTAGCTCTCCCGTCGTATGTTCAACATTAAGGTAACTTCATTTGAGTACACCGTCCAAGGACCTTCAAAACGTTAATACGTACAAGGAGTGTAATGGAGAATTTATGGATATAGTCTTTTCTATCTCTTGTATTTATGAACATGGTTATATCACTAATCATTTTTTAACACTTTCTTAATTGTTAATATTTTGTATTTTAATTTATAAAGCACATATTTTAAGAGATGATATTTATTTGAAAGATATTTCTGATGAAAAAATCTGTTATCTTTGCTTGCATAACTATAAATTCGCTTCTTTTCATTTTGTTTAAGTATCTCTCATCTCAGTAAAAACGTCACGGTGGGGTCATAAATGCGTCATAAGACGTCTTAGTGACGTCGTTATGACGTCATAGCTGAGTCATTCTCACAAAACTATGTTATGAATAGGTCATTTGATGACGTCTGAGGGACGTCAGCATATGACGTCGGTTTATGTTGCAAAAATAACCTCACGATGACCTTTCAATGACGTCGTATAAAGTCATGGTCGGACTTATTTATGACGTCATAGAGACGTCATTGTGTTGGGTGGGTGTGTTCGGTATATTGATGATGTACACATTCGTGCGGATGAAATACGGTTCTGTTGGGTTTTTTTACTGCGGTCTGGCCAGTACATGGATGATGCTCGTCATTTCAGTATGCATTACAACAATACAGATAAAAATCAACAGTTTTAAACTGGCATTTGTTTTGCTTCCGGTTTTTGTGATCTCACTTGTCAGTTTTGAGATTGGTGAGCCATTGTTCCTGGTGATAGTAACATCGAATTTAACAACATCTTCTCATCAATGTTACTTGGAAAGTGTGAGGTTTATGACTAAGCAAATAGGAGCACTTATAGGCGCGTTTACTTCGGGTTATGCTGTTAATGATTTACACTATTACGGTATTGCTCTTGCTGTGACTGGGGTCGTTTTTCTTATCTTGCTGTACGTTAGAAAATCTGTATTATCAAATCCGTCACCGATCTTGTAATTGTATTTATTTTTTTATTGATTTATTTTTAATTTTTTAATTTTTTTAAGTTTTTTTAATTATGATTAAGCAAATAAGAGCACTTATAGGTGCGTTAACTTCGGGTTACGCTGTTTATAATTTACACTTTTACGGTGCTGTCACCGCTGCAATTGGGTTCATTTTCCTTATGATGGTATACGTTAGAAAATCTGAATTGTCAAATCCATCGCCGAGTTTGTAATTTTCTTTGTAAGTTTGTAAGATATTTTAATCTTGCAATAGACCTTTCCCGAATCTCAGTTGAAACTCTAAACTTTGACTCAGTTTCATATCTAACCTCGTTTTCATGTAAATCATTGTTTTACTGATTTCATTACTTTATAACATAATAATTGTCTCTGTTATTTCCAATTCCCACACCGATATTTTAAATATTAAAAGCGAGGTTAGACACGACAACTCGGCCACAATGCCACAATGCATCATTTAAACATAAATTCGAGAAAGGTCTATTATTTTAACTCTCCGGGTTATCAATATTTTATTTTACATTGATAATGTACAATAAAATATTCTCATTTGCGATGCAATAAAACATCAAAGGTTGCTCCTTTGTCTGAAATTATACTGTTAGATAATTGAGAAAATTTACTTTTTATAACATCGACATTGTTCCATAGAGAAAATCATTTCTTTTATTTAGATCTTGTAAAATTTTTCTCAGACAACTAGCTACGAAATAGGACATTTTGAAACTCTTTCTTTTGCTGTACTTTTCCGACAAAGTATTCTTTAGTGTTTGTCATGAACGTGGACTTACAACCTCTATAAATCTATTCAAACAATGCTCGGATTATTGGAATTTCCAGCAAAGCGGTTGTGAAACATCATCTAGTACCGTTAAAAAGATATCCCATTGTCATCCATATTCATGGCAACCAACTAGAAGTGAACATAAATATATGTATATTTTCTATCCAACTTTTAAACTCTCATTATCTCGTGACCTCCTATTAATAATATTCTGATTGGTGGTGGTGACACTGGTTCTGTTGATATCATCTCTACTTTTAGCTTTTAAAAGTATGTATCTAATTAATCAGACTTACAAGTTGTATACATGTAACTGCATAATAGAAACACTGCTTATTTTTATTTAGAAATATTGATCAACCTAATCAAATGAATAATGCAGTGTAAACCCTTTCCACCAACAATTGGACAGTGCGAACGTTTAAAATTTAAAGAAAAACTGTTCAACAGTTCATGGATTGTTGCAAAACCTTTCAGTTTTGCGAATTCTGTCACAAGAAAAGGATTATAATCTTTTACAGAATGGAAATTGGAGGCCATTCTAATTTAATCATTCCTAATCTTTCCTAACGATAAATGAATTTTTTTCGACTTGCGCCACTACAATAGTAAAATTTATTTTTGAATTATTTGTCCCCATAACAAATATGAAACGGAGTGCCACTTCGAAACATACACGTTCAGACGTTTGGTTGACGGCATTGCTTTTTACACCAATCGACTGGTGTAAATTAAAAATTGTACGTCATGACGATCAAGATAAACATGTTAGCGATCCAGAATTCCTGTTTCCTCGTCAAACCGTCACAAGAAGGTTGGAAGAAGAGCCAGTGATGAAGTTATATCAAACGAAAAACAGATTATAAATTACTATATATTGTTTTCCATATTTATTCCATTCTTTCCTACTGTTCTCTAAAATTTTCAATCAGATCTATCTTTTTGTTTATTTTTTTCTGTAGGATGGAGTTTATATTGGAATTGAGCAACATCTTGCGTTCAACTGGTGGTGATCGCTCTTTCCTTCTTCGACTGGCGACCATTCAAGAAGGTATCTGACTTGAAAGATGTATTGGACAAATAGAAGATTGACAGTGTTTCACAGACACGCCGAGATGGAAAGATGGAAAGACTAGAGTAAGGATTTACATCATTTTATCCCTGTGTATGTACCAATGATTCGGTTCTGGGAGAAAGTGTTGATGCACCTAAAACAATAATGATATTAGATGGAAAAGGCTAATTAGATGAAGATTCATCTTGAACAAAGTTTCTATGCAGTAGAGACCCAGTAAGCACAAAGACGTTGTTTCGACGTCGTATTCCATCGTCGATTGACATAATGGAAATAGCAAAACAACGTCGGGTTTTGACGTCCAAACAACGATTAAAAATAACCAAAAATGATGTTGTACGGATGTTGTGCAACGGTCAAATGACCAAAAACAACGTTGCATTGACGTTGTAGCATGGTCAAATTAGCGACGAAGGGCAATCATAACAAATGAAAAGTCACCATCAAACCCTGACCTCTCGCATGAATTCAGAGAGTGATAACCACTAAACTACAGCGCCTTTTCTTTCGCTAATGCATTTGACTATTATCAAAATCACTTACTTCATTTCGAGAAGGTTAAGATGAAAAGGAACAAAATGGCGAAATGAAAGAAAAAATGTAATATAACTGTTGCTTGCTATTTAAAACATCGCTTTAAACTGTTTGCAGTGCACAGTTCAGAAACCATCGCTTTTCGTTTCTTTCTTAAACTTGGATTATATTAATTCATTCAGGCATTCTTCTATCCTTTGATACAAATGAATAAAGGAAGACACATTTTTCATGGTTTTCAAGATGATTACCTTACGAACTAAATTGCATACAGAATGCCAGAATACAAAATGCAACGTTCTTTTGACATCGAAAGAAGACTGTAAGTAAATAAATGATTTTTTTTTTCAGGACCAACCCTGACGTTTTCGTGACGTCGGTTAATGGTCGTTTTCGGTGACGACGTTAGAACAAACATAAAACAACGTTGTGTTGACGTCGTGTGTTAACTGGGGTGTGACCAAGGCATTCCAATCGACAGTAAACAGCCATTCGTTGCTAGGATACAAACTCAAATGGACTGGAATCAGATCTCACAACAAAGTTGAATAGTTTGTGGTTGCACTGATTGTAGTTTAAGGGATACTCGCATAATGTCTGCAATTACAATTGGATTACAAGGATGATATAGTGATATCTCTGATTTCAGCAGTCACTTAATTCAGAAAGAAAAGATAATGTAAAGAAAAGATAATGTTTTCTTTCTCAAATCCTCTTTTAGGCTCAACAATTAGTATAGTGCAAGCTTACCAATCAGTGAGTGACGTCATTGAAACATGGAATGCTGTAAAACAAAATATTGACTACTATTATGGGAAATGGTACAAAGCTAATGTAGAATTAGGAAGAGAGATTGGGATTGATTGCAAAGGATGCTGCATCAATCAAACATTCCTGGTCATGATGAGGAGACTAAAAATACGACCGTATATGTCACCTTTTCTCCAAAAATATAAGAGGCCAGTTTTTTTGTGAGTGTTCGCGAAGAAAAGTTATTAATGATACTATAGTAATCGTTAGAAATAACTCTTTATTTAATAAATCCTGAACATGGAAGACTGTAGCAAAGTTCTTCTAAAACGAAACAGGTGGAATAGAAATAAAACAATAGTAAATAGGAACTTTGGGAAGTTAAAAAAGAAACAAACTGAAAGTGGCGTTTGATGAGAAGAGTGAGTGAGAAGACAGTTGGAGAAACAACAAATAAAAAATACGTGTGTACGTGAAAAATGTAAAGAAACAGAATGTAAAATTCCGTTTCTCTTTGAAGCATAAACAAATTATGAATACCCCAGTGGACACAGAAACGTTGTAATAACGTTGGGACATTATTATTTCAACCTTGCGTTGAGGTTGTGAACGTAATACATTTAGACGGTATTTTCGTAACGTCGTTGCAACGTTACGTAAATACGTTATAGCAGCGTTACTATCCGACGTTGTTACGATGCTAAAGGTATAACATTGTATTAACGTTATAAGCAAGCCGTTGTAACAACGTTGCATGAAGGATGTGAACGCAATACATTTAGACGGTGTTATCGCAACGATGTTACAACTTTACCAAAAAACGTCGCAGCAACGTTACTATCCAAGTAATGCATTCAGATGGCATTTCAGATGAAACGATCAGCAAATATCAATGTAATGTTATTGTCCAATGTCTAGACGTACTTTTCAAGTGGTAAAGGTCCAACAGGAATGCAATAAAAAAATTCCAATTTTGAAATCCTTTTAAATTTTATTAGTTTATGGCAGCAGTTAGTGCAGCTGAGCTTGTCAAAGAAAGAGTAATCGTCGGCAATGTTGAAAGACGTTGTAAATTATGTGAAAAAAAGTTTCGTAGTAAGTCTGGCTTGACATACACCTCATTAAATGCTCATAAAGAGACAGAAAACAACTACCACCAAGACCAAGAATATTTGTAATCTTTGTCAACGTTCCTTTCTGCATAAAAAAGAACTAGCAAGCCATTTACATCTTACGCATAACATAGTACAATACAGTTGCCTACACTGTCATAAACGATTTGTGCATGAATATGTAAAAATTGCACATGAATGTTTTTGTGGAAAGATCGATCAAACTCCAACAATTCCATGTACTTTTTATGGTTGTAAAAAACTCTTCAAGAAAAACAAGTATTTGAAAGAACATATCAGCAGTATTCATGAAAAAAAGAAAATATCGTATATCAAATAGCGTATATGGTGCAAAAATTTATAAGGTAATTTATGAAATAATAATTTATATATAAGATAAGCCTCTTTTATTCACTGGTTTTTACTCTATCTTTCATGTTAAAGAGGCGATCGTAGTGTCGTGGTGTCATAACGTCGAGGAGGCGACCGAAATGTCGAGGAGGCGATCGCAATGTCGAGGAGGCGACCGAGATGTCGAGGCCGCGGTCTCAAGTTCGGGGGTTTGGGGGCTTGGTTACACTGACCATACTACAAATATGACACCTTCCAATAAATTAGATTTGGCAAAGTAATCAAGCGAAGAAGGAACTTGGTTGTATGCTAACAGCAAAATAATTGAAAATTTAATGAAGAATTTTTTTAGTGAGTGAGTGCAGGTTTTTCGCGTCGGAAAAAAACAAAATGGTAGAAAAATCAAAACAAAGTTTTGGTAAAAAGAAACACGTGGGTACTACTCCGTGTAAAATTTTTTTTTATTATTTTACTCATAGAACTAGCTAAGTTTTTTTTCTTTGAAAATATTAAGGGAAAAAGTTTCCTTTTTGTATTTTTTTCTTACTATTGAAACTTTTTTGAACAGTTCTTGTATACAAAGCAAATTCTGTGTGCTGTTGTTAGAGGAAATCTTATGCTTATCCTTTCCCTTTTGTGATGAGGTAAGAAAAAAAAAAGAGATCAGGAGAAATATTCCGTTATTTGATCTAGCAAGAAAGAGAAATAGCCAGGTTTCCCAGCTAGAGTTGCTCTGAATGATACAGTGACCTTTATTTGGTTGTTTATTTAGTTCTTGCAATATTTTGATAAATTATTGTATTTCATTAACCCATTTTCTATTTCATTTTGACAAGCTTTTGGTGATGTTAAGTCAGCTGTTTTTACTTTAAAATTTGTTGTATGTATAACTTTTTTTGAATTACTGACTATATGTATATATAGTATAGTGTTGTCGTGAAGCATGGAAAAAGATCTGATTGGAAAGACCATAAAATATTTACAAGATGCTGTGAAAACGTTGGTGTGGCAAGGTACATGTTTAATTACCCATTGCGAGGACCTGGCCGTGGCAGCTTCATTGCTGGGGGTTATGCTGAAGTTGACGCTGGTTGACGGGGGAGGGGGTGGGGGGTGACGTCAACCTTCACAATTTCCAAACTCTTAATTTTTCTAATTAAGCAAACTTTTCTCATGAAAATTATGGTCTTGATGTGATCGGTAGAGTGCAAAAGTCCTTCGGTGTTGCTATTAGTGGCTTTTTCATTCGAATCGAAAGTTTTTTCGCTCACCTGAAGACAATACATTGCACGAACGTAACACTCGAGCCCTATTCAGTCATCACCAGAGCAGCTAAAGCAGCTAGAGGTAAAGGAAGGAAAATTTGTTTCTCTGTCTCAAACAGGGGAGGGGGGTCTCTTTCCAAAAGATGACGTCAACTCAGGGGGAGGGGGTAAATCGAAGTTGACGCAGGTTGACAGAGGGGGGAGGGGGTCAAAAATCTTGAAAAAATGGTTGGCGTCATTTGTGAACAATCCCCAATGAAGAGGGCATTAAATTTGAATTTATGTTTTAAACTTTAGATATTTGCTATCAGTAGCATTTTTGGTAGTGTTTTACTTATTTTAAATGAAGTTGGTTCTATTTTTCTCAGCTGTGTCATTTTTTCTGAGGTTCTAGTGAACATTTTTAAGAAAATAAAATATGAAGAGTTTTTGTGAAAGATTTTACAGGAAAAAACGGAAACTATGAATATTTGCAAGGCTTCTTGTAAAGGTTCTGTTAACGAGATTATTTTGTATTATATGAAAGAAAGCACTGTCTCTGTTACATTACAGTGGTTATTGTGTTGCCCATCAGTAATTAAAATGAGGGCTGCTGTTGAAATACTTTTACAATTAACAAAATACAAGTATTTCTCTGGGCAATTAACATCGTTCATCTGATATCCATCGCCCAACATTGCGATCGCCTCTTCGCCATTGTGATCGCCTCCTCGATATTACGATCGCCTCCTCCCTCTGCGCCTAACATCACGAACCGCTTCCTCGCCATGTCGATTTTGACTACGATCTAATTTTATATTCTTTTTTTTTTAAATTTTGATTGAGTTATTACCGTGGCAGATTTGGACATCCTATAGTGAGTTTGGAGACAAGATGTCCGGCCGGTAAGTTATAGATAAAAAAATGTCTTCGAGTTCATCGAGCTTAGAAGCACTTTCTACAACCTCCATTTTAACAAATTGCTCTTGTCAAAGTGGGGATCAAGCTTTATCGTACAGTTATAACAATTTTATTCAACAGAACATTAATTTTCCTTTAATTATTTGAAGCACAAAACTTTTTAATTCAAAAACCTGTGCATACAACATACTATCAAATTGCATTACATCGACATTTATTGACCCTCAAGGGACCCTCATATTCCGCTGCCACACGAACTTTTCATTAATCTCTATCTTGCGCGTAGTGATCCGCGTTCAGTAGAGGTATGCCCAGATCTTCACGAATCTGTTGCGACCAGCGTTTCAGTGGTCCACGTTTTCTTTTTCCGTTGAATTCTTCTTGGAAGATTCTTTTAACGAAGCTGTCGTTTTCTCTTCTACAAACGTGTCCAAACCAGTTGGGACGTCTTTTTTCAATCATGTTGATGATGCTGTAGTTCACTCCTAGCCTATGTTGATGATGCTGTAGTTCACTCCTAGTCTATGTTGATGATGCTGTAGTTCACTCCTAGCCTATGATGATGATGCTGTAGTTCACTCCTAGCCTATGTTGATGATGCTGTAGTTCACTCCTAGCCTATGTTGATGATGCTGTAGTTCACTCCTAGCCTATGTTGATGATGCTGTAGTTCACTCCTAGTCTATGTTGATGATGCTGTAGTTCACTCCTAGCCTATGTTGATGATGCTGTAGTTCACTCCTAGTCTATGTTGATGATGCTGTAGTTCACTCCTAGTCTATGTTGATGATGCTGTAGTTCACTCCTAGGCTATGTTGATGATGCTGTAGTTCACTCCTAGTCTATGTTGATGATGCTGTAGTTCACTCCTAGTCTATGTTGATGATGCTGTAGTTCACTCCTAGCCTATTTCTAATGTCGGCGATTCTGGTTCTGGTATATAATGTCACACTGAAAATTTTGATTTACCAGATAGAGCGATAGAACTAGATAAAAACTCACCAAAACCCAGACAAAATTAATATAAAGATAAAATTTGGCACAGTGACCCGGAAGCATGCCAGGAATGACCAAAAAAAAGCCCCAGCAAGAGGACCTTGGGAACACCTCAAATTCATAATGGCGGATATAAGACATAATAACTGCAAGACAGAAAAAGTTTTTTCATCAAATCTACAAGTTTCTACAGCAATGAGAAGTTTTTTCATTCTCTGACACAATTTCTGAAAGGATTTCACTTAATGTCATCGTCATCATCATGGTCCAGGGACACTTGCTCACGTTCCTGTAAAAACATAACCCTATGTAATTTTTTATCAGGTTTAAATTGTTTCAAGCTTTTTAGTAGCAGTACTGTACTTCTATCCAATTTAGTATCTAATTTATAAAAGTTGTTACCATTTTGTTATTACAGTCTGCTCCTTGACACCCTCCGCATGCTACAAGTTCGCTTTCGACAAGTGCAGACGTTCCTTCTGCATTGATTTTTCTTTGCTTTACATCGGCATCGAATTACCTTAAGGAGTAAGTTTTCAGGAGCAATGGCTTTAGTAGTTGTTATTAGGTGCTTCTTATTGTTGCTGATTATTTCTTTCCAACCTCACTCAGTTCGTGATAAATTGAGCTTTTTGTTGAGCATTTTCTGTTCAATCACTTGCAGGTGCACTCGAAACCCATGATACTTAGCAGCCTCGTCTGTAGGCGGTAACTTTCCAGACTCGATTAATCCATCGCATATATTATTTCAATTTCAATTTTACCAATAATATCAAAAATTTTAGAGCGATCCGTCCATAAGCAACTGACAGAATACTTAGAAAGAAATAAGCTACTCTCTAAAAATCAACATGGCTATCGAAGAAAGAGATCTACTGAGCAAGCTACAACATTTTTCACTGACACTATCCGAAAGGAAGCTGACCGCGGTAACTTGGTCGGTGCATTATTCGTAGATCTCTCCAAAGCTTTTGATACACTGTCTCACAGCATTTTGTTGAACAAGCTTGAATGTTATGGTATATTCGGCATCGAACACCAATGGTTATCAGATTATCTATTCCAGCGTAAACAGATGTGTATATATGAGGGTGTATCATCCAAAGAGCATTATATTACGTGTGGTGTACCTCAAGGGTCCATATTAGGACCCTTATTGTTTTTAGTTTACTTCAACGATCTGGAGGACTACCTCATCTACTCAAAGGTGATCAAATTTGCAGATGATACAGTACTTTATACTTCAAGTAAGCAATTCAAAATCATTGAAAACGAATTAAACACTGATCTAGATGTTTTATCAAACTATCTAATGGAAAATGAATTAATCATTAACTTAAAGAAGGACAAAACTGAATCCATGGTTTTTGGCACAGCAAAACGATTAAGCCAATATCCTGACAAATTGAATCTTTTTTACCAAGGTTCCAAAATTAACTCAACAACGACTTACAAATATCTTGGCACGATTGTTGATAAAAACTTGAACATGGGAGATAACTTTGACTCAATATACAGAAAAACGTCAACCAAGTTACGATTGTTGAGAGCATTGAAACCATGTTTAACAAAAAACGCTGTTCACAAAATTTACCGTGGAGTAATTCTACCAACGCTATTGTTCAACTGTGCTGCTGATTTGAAGTTCACAAAAACACGACTCAATCTACTCAGTTCGATTGATCGTAAAGTAGCCGCAATTTTGGGTGAATCGCAGACATGCATTATTGATGAAATACATAAACATGCAGTCCTTCTTGTGAAGAAGTGCTTAGATTGTGTCGTATGTGAAGATTTAGAAAATTATTTTGAATTCAATATTCATAGTAGAAATACTCGCCAGAATTCTTCCATGTTATTTATTCCTAAAGTGCAACTCGAGCTCGCCAAATTTGGCTTTTTCTCTATGGGTGTAAAAATTTTCAACTCTTTGCCCATAGAGATACGGCGAACGGAGTCCTTCTCAGACTTTAGGAATAAAGTCATCTCTCATTTTAATTGCAAATAATTTTCATGTTTTTGATAGGTTTTTCTAATATTTACATTTTTCTTTTTACTACTAATAGTTATACCATTATCATTATTTCTCAAGGCCCAATTGATCTGTGTTGAGCACCTTTTAAGTGGTTTCTGACTTATCTTTCACTTTTCTTTTGTTTGTTTGTTTCAATCGTTTATAGCGGTATTTTTTTGCTAGTGATGTTTTAAAAATTTTAGTGTCTCAATGATATATATATATATAAGAATTTTTAGGTTTTTATTATCAGGACACGCAATAATAGCAGTAATTTATTACTGAAGTGTATATATCCTGATTGTAAATATTCATAATAAATAAATAAATAAATAAATAAATAAATAAATAAATTGTATCGCGAATACCTTTTAAAAAGAGTACATGTTGTTTCTTCTGAAGCCCGTAATCCTTCAAAATTGAGCTATAGAAAAAAAATATGCTATTGTTTTAAAAAAGAAGAAATTATGAAAGAAGATTTTTTTATATAAAAAATAAGTTTTTAGAAGTACCTTATTTTCCGCAGTGGAACATCTGGTTTTCCTCCATACAATTCTTTAGATGCCTTCAGTGATGCATTGTTTACTTCTTCCAATGTTGCCTAATAATTAGATATTGTTTCTGAAACGATGAACGATGGTTTCCCTTTTCCAAAGATGGGTGACGTAGAGTCACATCCAGACCAGGCGTGAATGAAAAGGATGTGTTCCTTGGTTGATGAAAAGGGTTGTTGAGTTTCTCTTATACTCCAACATTTTTTACCATGTTCTGTACGGAAGTAAATATCTGACAGCTCTTCATTCCAGTGGTAGAGTAGCATCACTGCAACGTCTGCGTCATCTGCAACAACCGTGACGTCCTTCTCCTTTGATTCATCTGATGCTGTACACACAATCTTTGTATCTGCATCTCCAGTGCAAACATAAACATGGTGACCATTAATAGTTAATCTGGTGGATAGTAGTGAAATTAAGCTCTTTTTTTCTCTAGTATTGGACAAAAATCTCTCTTTTGTATAAGGTGATTCATTTTCTGACAGTGCTCGATGAACCATTTTTCATTGCACTTCGCTCATGTTTCGATGATTTAATAGATAGAGCGTCGTCATACCCAATAAAGACTACACAAGTCAATCCATAATTTCGGATTACTATTTGCTGTACTCGCTGTCGATATCTTTGAACTTCATTCCCTTGTTCCTGTGGACTCCAGTGTAGCAATGCACCTCCATCCAAGACATACATTCCAGAGAAGTTTTGATAGGAGCTTGAATTTCGTCAGGAAAAAGAACCTTTCGAAGAGATGCTTTGTTCGGCTTTCGCATTATGTTTTCTTTAGAAATTGACATGGGATAGTTGGTCATTTCATGTTCGAAATGCTCCTTTACGTTTTCTTCTCTCTGTGCAACAGCAGCTAGGTTACAAATTCGTGGGGTCTATTTGTATAGATTTTTCTCCAAGGATGTTTAACAGATTTGGTTTAAGACGCCAGTGACGTCAGCTGCATTTTCCTTTTTATTTTGGCTTCTGTAAATTGAAGATTGTCAAGACTCTGCTGAATGGATAATCCGAGTTTTTCCGCATCTGCAGGGTTTACACCATCTTGGCCTTTAATCGATGCAGGTCTTATCATTGGGATTCAAGTCGATAATTACGAAGATACCTGTATGCTTGATGAAAAAATTTGCAGAAGATCCAAGACCCCATTCTGTTCCTTCTGCACAAAATTGGCAGATTTCCTCATACAGATATTTAATTCTTGCGGGAGTAAATCCTTGTGGTTGTATGATATCTGGTTGTTTGAATTGATTAGCAATATTTTTTTTTAAGATGCTGACTATAACTGGTTCTGCATCCAGGCTGGTAAGGCAGTATACAGTCCCAGGATCTAAATGACTGATACGAAAATGGTGGTACGAGTTAATATTGTCAATTTTTCTGAAGTGGTTTGACAGCATTGACGCCAAGTCATATGTTGGCACTAGTACTCTACCATCGATTACAGAAGCCAAAATTGTTGTAGTATTGTGCTATGTCGTACAAAGTCCACAATCCAGTTACTGATGTTCGCTTTTTGAGTACATCAAAGCATCGGTCACAACTGAATTTGGTATGACCAACACCCATGAAGGAATACTCAATTTGGTGATGCAATCTAACCATAGTCCGCCAAACCAGATACCAAAGTACGTAGTTGTTTTTGTTTTGGCCTTGAAAAATTTAACAAGTGCTAACATTAACAAGAGTTTATCTTGAAATTGCCATTGTTCCTCAAAATAATATCAAACCTAGGAGGTTTTCTATCCTCCTAGATCAAACTTACCAGCACAGTTATCAGCGTGGACGTTTGCAGTTTGTTCACCTGTTCCCTGTTCATTGAAGTAATCATGAATATATGATATTGTGGCATTAGCACCTTTTCCAGTGTTAACAATTTCATCAATGAGGTATGTGATTTGGATATTGCTGCCATCATTACAAATGCCCAATACATTGCATTTCCGTGGGGTTTTAAAATAAATTGGCCCCGGTTGAAAGGGGTTTTGTAGGTAATGTAATTGTTGTGCGTAGTCCCAGCTATAATGAGCCGTCCTATTAAAAGAACAAGGTTCATTTTTGGACTGATCGATGTAAGATGTCCTATTTTGTCAACTTTTGCCTAAGAGCATTACAGTCTGTAATATTCAATTTCTTGTTTTGCTATTTCCAGGTGCTGCATCTGTTCTCGCAAGGTGACTGACTTTTCTTCCAATGTCTTATTGGTACTGCTGCAAGTCGCGTTCGATTATACGTTTTCCCAATTATTGATTTAAAAGAGATTGTTTATCCTAACAACGAAATCAAACAGCGGGATTTTTATTTTGAACATCGCACTTTAATACAAGATGTTGTCAACAAGGACCTTACTAAAGAGTAAAAAGTATGCGTTGGTGAAATTTAATTGCCATGATGAATCGGCCATATATTCCACCGCTACCATTGAGGGAGATGTAGAAGTTGGAAAGGATTGTATTGTGCAATTCAAAGGAAAGGGTTATACTCGCAATGGCAGGTGAATCATAGATCTATAAATTATTATATGTACAAAGAACTAAATAACTGAACAATGAACCAAAATGTTATAGATACAACGAACGAATTAAATGATTGGGAATCGACCCAATCCAGAAAAAGGAAAGCGTCTGAGTGTAAAGCAGGTATTGGTTAGGTTCCATTCACATCATTCATTTAATCGATGACGGACTAAAATAAGTAAAGATTTATATCTTCAGGCGAGCTGCATCGACGAAAATGCTGCGAAAAGAACGAAAACGGCATCCACAAATGATATGGTATTGAAATCTTTAAAGCTTGATGAAACATCTTGATCTTATTCATTTGCTTACATTTCAATTTTAGTCAAATAATCATGACAATTTTAATGAAATTGGTGATTCTGATGCACTTGTAAGTGAACTAAAGAAACAAAAAAAACAAACTAAAAAAACAGAACAAAAAATACTGTGAAAATTGAATACCTAGCATTATTACCTCATGGATTTTCTTTATTACACTTTAGGTGCCTTCATTGGATTTCCAGAGTTCAGCAGAATATCCAGCTGCAAACAAAGATATCTGTTAGTAAGACTTAAAGGTATTGTAACAAACAGTACATTATATTTCAAGTCTTATTTTAATGAAATTTTTTACTCAGAATTCTACAAACATTCAACTTGCAGTGGGGCATTTCACAGACCTAAACAGTACGGCTGTATCTGAAAATGTATGTTTCTATAATCGACAAAGATTTATATAATTTATATAAGTCATGCATGTTAAAAGCTGGTGCATGAATAAATGAAATAGGTGTACACGGCTTTTTTATAAGAACCAGTAAAATATGACCTGAGTATGCACAGTAATGACCCGATATGAGTATGCACAGTTAAATAACAAAACAAACTTCTAAACCCTTTGCCAGTGAGAGAATTCACATAATTATTTGTTCTTATTTTGTTTGGCTAAATCTGGGGCTTTTGTTCTTATAAAATTGTTCTTATAAAAAAGCGTGTAGTGAAATCGGTTTTAATATTATACATAAATGTGAGATAAACTATGGACATGTAGACTTATAGATAGATAAACGTATGGACATGTATAGACTTAAATAGAAAGACGTAGAAAAATAAACGTATGGATATGTAAATATATAATATATCATATTCTGTATTATTATATTTAAATGCAATTCAAACTTTTCTTTCTTTCTTTTTTGCAATTCTGATTTCTGCATTACTTTCCACTATAATTCCAAAGCAGAGGAAATTAAAAAAGATTTTCACTATCCTTCCTTTCAGATGAAAAGAATTGATTCGATCATTTCCTACGAGGAGTATTTACGCAACCTTGACGCTGAGGTAAAAACACAGAAAACACTCAATTGAGCAGAATCGAAGAGCTCGTTAAAAAAACAGAGACAGCAGTTTGATGAGCTGAACAGTAAATAACAGCAGATGTCAGGTGTACTTGCTACTGTCATCAAGTCCCTGAATGTTCTATCATCACTGCAACAGGACCGTGTGACAGATGTTGACATGTTTGAATTGCCGCCACCACCCCTATCACCTTCATCACCACCACCACCACCACAATCTGATATGTTCCTACATACATCAGATCAACCGGCATTCATCACACCACTACTACCACCATTAATAACCACTCATTTGCCAACTGCACAAAGTTCTGGCTACTCGTTGCCTGGTGGAGCTGCAACTGCCAGCGCCAGTGCACCTAAAGAAGAAGGCAACCGCATGTTTATTGAATACGTCTTCAAACTAATTATTAATTCTTTTACAAAGGAGGAATTGAAGTGCTCAAACCTGAAAGGCAATCATGGATGCCCCAAGTTGGATCCAGAACGCATCAGAATAATCAAAGCGAATGCCTTTGCAATAATAACGTAAATGACGAAGAGTGGGATAGGAGTGTGCGAAAAATCACGATGAAACTGAGAAAAATTAGAAAAATGAAATAGTTGCATCCAGATTTCAAGATTCAACTTCTTATAATACATTGTTGTTTACACTTACATTTTATCGATTTCCCTGTGTAATGGGAAATAGTGAGCTAGCTTGCACTTGGTTTCCTCAAGACATATCACTACAGATGGAGAGGTATGATAAAAAACTAAACCAATCAAGTTAAAAACTATAATTGAGTCATAAAAATATAGCAACATTACATGTTTTCCATACTTACATTGACTTCACTATCTATTTTGGAAATTGACGTGTTTTGTTTTCATCTAAAAAGAAGTTAAAATACAACTTCAAAGAGATATGAACAACGGTTCATGTATCCCTTTTAAATAATAAGTCGACTTACTTTTATCTAACATATAATTGATGGTCGCACTCATTGTCACGGAATTAGAAAAAGGAAATAGTTGCTTTCAATGAGTACAACCATCTCCTTCGGTGTCATTTTGTGAAAAAGTAGTGATAAATTACAGAATAGATACCGTGGCATGTATAGGCCATTTTACAGAGTAGTTATATAATACATTTATAACTGCCGATTTTCGGCAGTTAAGTAAGCTAACTGACGATTTTCGGCAGTTAAGTTAAGTCTGTTGGAAAATTGCTATTGGCTGATTTAAACTAAGAAGTATTTCTTTATAGAATTCAGATTGGTTGTTTGTAAACAAATAGCCAGTAAGACTTAGATATGAATTTGATAAGCAAAGTAAACAATTTGCTTTTTGAAGGTTTTTTTGAAGCTCATTTCTTTTGTTATGTCAAGTTCTCCGTTGTTATCGAATCGACTTTTATCAAAAACTGAATTAATTTGTGAATACTTCTACGAAGGATTCACGTATAAAGAGATAATATCTTTGCTTGAGAAATGTCATGGAATAAGTGTTCGTACACTTGGACGATATTTGAAATCCAGCAATTTATGTAGAAGAAATAAAATTGTTGATACAAGAAGTATTGTACAAGCTGTTCGAATGGAGCCGGAAAGTAGTAAATCAAGTGTTGGATATAGGGCCATGTATCAACAGATTACTAGAAATGGAATTGTAGCAACACATGAAGATGTTCGTCATGCTTTGAAAGCACTAGATCCTGTTGGGGTAGCTCATAGGCAATCAAATAAATTGACTCGAAGAAAGTATTATTTCAAAGGTCCTAACGAGATTTGGCATTTAGACGGAAATGATTAACTAAAACCATTTGGTTTTGGGATCAATGGCTGCATCGATGGGTATAGCAGAAAAATGTTATGGTTAAAAGTATGTCCATATAATAAAGATCCAGCAATTATTGCTGTTTTTTTTTTTAAATTTGTTTCACAACTCGGTGAGACTGCAAAGAAAATAAGAGGACATCGAGGTGTTGAGAATATCAATATTGCAGGAATTCAGAGGTTCTTTAATCTTAACAAACAGAATTACATGGATACGTTTGTCTTCGGAAAATCAACATCTAATCAACGAATCGAGTGTTGGTGGTCTTTCCTTAATTTGTGGAAGAACTTTTTCAAAGATCTCCGCGATAAAGGGTTTTATGATGACAGTAATCCAAGACATTATCAAAGTCTTCAATTCTGTTGTTATGGGATTTTACAAGACGAAATTTCTGAAATATGCAACAATTGGAATCATCACAAGATAAGACCTGTCCGAAACTCGGAGACGCCCCCAGGCAGGCCTGATGTCTTTTATTACATCCATTCGGATTGCAATGATGGCACGGTAAGCGTCAGAAGCAATGATATTTATACAGCTTTATCGATAAGTAGAGAAGTCCCAACATATTTTTGCAATGATGTATTTGCACAGTTAGCAATATCCTGGATGCATAATTTGAATCTACAGATGCCCAGGAATGTAAAAGAAAGCCGAACAACTATATAAACACCTTATTGCAGTAATCTGAAATGTTTTGCATTATCTTCAGAAAGCTCGTTTTCACCTCAAAATTTTAGACTAGATATAGAAGTCCTATTCCGAATTAATGTTTTTATTTCACATTCTGTCACTACCTATCTCATTTGGTTGCATTTGAAATTGCTGTCAGAATTCTATAAAGAAATACTTCTTTGTTTAAATCAGCCAATAGCAATTTTCCAACAGACTTAACTTAACTGCCGAAATTCGGCAATTAGCACACTTAACTGCCGAAAATCGTCAGTTAGCTCACATAACTGCCGAAAATCGGCAGTTAGCTTACTAAACTGACGAAATTCGGCAGTTATAAATGTATTATATAACTACTCTGTAAAATGGCCTATACATGCCACAGTAAATAGAGAACAAAATTGCATAATTCTAGCCGAAAAACAAACTTATAAAATACGTGGTTTTTTTCAATATTTGATTACGAAATCAACTAGTCGAACAAAGTAGACAAATGAAAATCAAGAAAAATAGATCACATGTGCGTTGAAAGAAAAAGAAGATGATACCGAATAAAAGCTTTTTGTAAGTCTAAAAATATGCCACATGCAATTTCTCCTCTATCTAAAAATTTGAGAATACGATCAACAATGTTCATGAGAGAAGTCTCAGTAGAATGATTCGTTCTAAATCCAAATTGAAGTGGATATAAAATATTATGAGAATTAAGAAAGTTGATAAGGCGTTTACACATAATTTTTTGAAAAATCTTGTCAACATTGGAAAGCAAAGAAATCGGTCGATAGTTGTTAGCCTCTTGAGGAGATCCCTTTTTTGAAGACAGGTATGACCTTTGCTGTTTTAAGGGCAGAGGGAAAACTACCACTTACAAAAGAAAGATTGATCAAATCTGATAAATGCTTGGAAATTTCAAATTTTAACAAAATTAAAATTTTATAGGGAATGCTATTTGGACCAGAGGCCTTGTTGCTATTTAAGCTGTTTATGTGGTCAAGGACTTCATCAGGACAAGTTGGTGATAAAAAGATTGAGTTAGGGCTTGGATTTTGCAGATAGTCTCTAAAGGTTTTAGCTGTAAATGGAATTTTATCTCTAACTACTGGGATCTGAGAGAAATAGGCGTTAAATGTTTCAGCTAAAACGTTATAGTCAGATGATAATGAACCATTTACATTTAAAGAGATATCAAAATCATGACTACGACATTTAGTTTTGATCAGATCATTGATTCCCTTCCAAGTTTTATGCATATCATTCTTATACGTTGAAAAATAATTTGTGCAATGATTTTTCTTCTTAATGCGAATGAGGCTTACAATAAGGTTACGATAGCGTCTATATTCAAAATTTGAGGGTTTTTACAATTAAGAAACGCCTTGTATAATCTATTACGTTTATGAATTGCAATTTTAATGCCATTAGTTACCGAAGGTTTATTTAGATGACAAGTTTTCTTGGTCTTTAAGGCTTTCAGTGGGAGATGCTTACCGATTAAAGTAGTCAGTCTGCTAAAAAATACGTTAAAAGGTTTATCAACGTTAGTTCTTTATAGGTAACTATATTATCCCAATCATAGGAGTGGTAATCTGCTATAAATTTATCTCCTTATAACCTGCAAGTCTTCTGCGACGTCACTGAGACGTCATATGACCACGTCCTGACATTATTATTACGATTGAAAATTTGCTTAATCACGATGGAACGCACAGATTTTGACCTTATCGAAGTTTGGGAATAAAGAGAGATTCTTCTACGACGTCATTATAACGTCACTGAGACGTCATACGACCCTCATACGACTCGTCGATATTACTTCGCGCATTTTAACGCTTGGTGGTGGGACATCCACAAGACAAACTTTAAATTTAAATCCCGCTATAAATTTCGCTTTCTAAACATCGTTCTATCTGGAACTTTTATCCGGCTCTGACAGTTCCATGGGATACGCGGACTGTATTAGCAAACCGATTTTACGTTTTTATGTCGTAAGTACGACCATTAGGTCATGTTTTGGTCATCTTTTAATGACTTTAAATGACGTCATGAAAAAGTCATAAAGAGGTCATATGACTTCTTGACCAGATTAGGACGTCGTGGTGACGTCATAATGACGTCAGGTGTTTGATGGGAATTGTTGTTTAAAATAACATTTGTACAATATCGATGGACATAATTCTAAGGGGCTGTTTATATGAGAGGCGGGACGGGACGTTTACCAGGAGGACGGGACAAAAAACGGGATGACTTTATTCTGCCTCTTTACATGAGAAAAAGTTTAGCGGGAGCTTTGCCGGGATGAGACAGCAATTACATTTAACATTAACATTAACATTTTAAAACGCCGCGGGACAGTGTGTTTATGTGATGAAAAACGTCCTGCTTCAAGCGATATCCCGTTTTGACAAAGCGAGACAATTTTTGTCGCGGGATAGTTTTTTTTCATGTAAAAGAGATTTGTTATGAAAACTTCAATGGAGGCTGGATCCCGTTTTTTGTCCCGCCCCCTGAAAACGTCCTGTCCCGCCTCTCATATTAATAGCCCCTAATTGTTTACATGCATGACGTTGATTATCATAGTCGGTGTCATTATAATTACTATGTCCCTTTATATCGAGTATGTCTTTTTATATTATTATTGTATTTTTATATTTCAGTAGAAGTGCGTACACCAATTGAGCATGCGCATATGTCGTTATGATTTAATACAGTGTGTATCAAAAAGACTTATCCACCAACTTTCAAGGCGTATTTTTCATTACATATCTGATAAAATATTGTGAACTTTATGTCACAAGAAAGAGCTTTTCATGCTCTATCCATTAATATAAAATGTTTGCCAAAATATTTGTTCTTCGAAAAGATATTGAAAAAAAACTTAGCAATTTGGTTCATTAAGTTCTTAAAAGTCAATTAACTGTAACTTGACCTGAAATTTTAATCCAGTTTGTAAATCATAAAATCTTAATAAATGTCTCTGCTGATAAAATTTGAATATGCGTGTTTTTTTTTTTTTTTTATTAAACAATATTTGTCATTCCGACAGACGCCCCAACCCTAACAAGTTTCTAACGCAGATTACAAGCTAATACCCTGTTTAACCTAAAAATCAAACAAAATTCATTTCAAGTGCTAGTGTGTATTAAAACAAATCTTATCTTATTATTTTGAAATGCGCCCCCCCCCCCCCCCCCCCCCCCCCCCTGAGAATCAAAATAGCTCAAATAAGCGGATATACAGTGTGTATCAAAATGTCTTATCTACCAACTTTATATTTCATTATTTCGTATATTTCATTACATGTCTGATAAAATATTGTAAATTTTATTTCAGAAGAAAGAGCTTTTCATGCTTTATCCGTTAATATAAAATTTTTGCCAAAATATTTGTTGTTCGAAAAGATATTGAAGAAAAACTCAACGATTTGGCTCATTAAATTCTTAAAAGTCAATTAACAGACATGCTAATGACTCTTTAATGATATTTTCTATAAGGCCTGAATTTTGTGAAATGGGATTAGTTAGAATTAATTTGTGCGTTGTGCAATTATACATGACTTTTTACACTTTTATTTTTAGTAATCATCAACTGCCTGGCAGTAGATCTTCATTTGACCTCATCTGTGGACCACTTACTTGGTACAAAAAGGTTCACTTGCGTGTTAAACCAAACACGTAAGCCTGTAAGAACGTAAAGCTGGAAAGTCAAACTTGTAAAACTCAAATTTGAAGCTTAAATAAAATCGATTAAAGTATCAAAGTTGTTGTAGTTGTAATGCCCATATGATTTCTGCTGATGCGTATCGTATTACCGTATATTATTTATATGGTGTCACAGAAAATCCCCCGACTAAAAAGGAAAAGGATTTAGTTGATTGCTGTGGAAACGCAAGGTTTTCTTTTATAACGTTTACCTTGATATTTAGTTAAGGCAACTTCCGTTCAATGAATCTGTTAGAAAAAAAAGCGCATGTTATACGTTATTCGGCTCATAGAAATTTGCGTTTTTGTCTCAATCTCGGAGGTAGTAATCTATATGCAATATGCCAGGTTTCTTCGGTTATCATTCATTCGACGATTTACTGCTTTGTGAAAATACTACAGAGGGGCCCTTTTTATCATGAGAGGTTTTTAATATGTCTTTGCTTTGAGCAAATGGATTTACATTTGGGATTCGCATGTTCACCAACCGAATACGGGCTTACTGTACTCTAGCTAGTCATTTTTCTTTTCCAAAGTGATCATGATCTTTAGACATCTGAGCATACAGTTCGCCCTGACCTTAAGGCCTATGGGCCTCTTGTTTTGATTTCATTTTTATACCATCACGTAGATTTTTTCACAAGCTCACCAATGATATATTATTTATTTTCAAAATCAAAATAGTAAAGAAAATGTTAAACTTTAAAGTTTTTGACACGGTCATTGCATCCTTAAGCATTAATAAAAACCTTTTTAATTGGTAGAAATTGGCACGATTTCTGTTACGTAGACGTGGCGAGGCGGATAATTGTTTTCATGGAACAGTTGACACAATTATTGAACTAAAGGCACAAAATGAGTTTTAAATGTGTAAGCAGCTTTAAGAAATCGAAACTCTCACAGTAACACACTTCCCAAATCATATGTATCATGTAAACCAGCTTTATCTTTTTTATGCTTTAATGGTTGTTCACCCTTCAATGATTTCTACTTAATGACACTTTGATTGATGCTTAACTGAAAAATGTCATTTTTTCATGGTATCAACTTCGATAACTTCCGAAACATTCTTCCCTGAAAAATGAAAATTATATCTTTAGAAAGAGGAGAAAGAATCCTACCCGCTGGTATAAAAACAATTTAATCAAACCAATATTTGAGAAATTATAACTGCTTAAATTCTGGGATCCGCTTTAATATTGAAGTGTACAGAAAGCATCTAATCACGTGTTCATCTTCAATAGCATTTAACAGCTTGCCATATAGCAATTGTCGGGCATAGAACACAAAGGTTTAATTCAATAAATCTTTAAAACAGATTTCATTTGAGTTATGATGAATAAGCATGCGTAAGAACGTCATCATTCGGAGGAGTGTGTAAAAGAAAAATAACACACAGTTTTTGAAAGCATGCCTGAGAAAGATGATGATTCCATTAGCAAGGACTGGAAGAAAAACAGACGTTCAACCTTCTTCATTTATCTCATTCAATATTTCTTAAATGGTTTAGAAAAGTCAGCCAACACCGCCACATTATGGATTTACGTAACAACACTCATGAAAACCGACCACCAAGAAATGTTTTATGGTTTCATCAATTCAGCGATATACATCGCTCCGATATTGTTTGGTACATTTATAGCTAGATATGCCGATAAAACGCGTCGTGTAAAGGTTTAGATTATTTCCACTAACTATCTTAGTATAGCCGGTAGCATCTTGTATGTGATTTCAATCAGTCCTTGGTTCGCGTTTTGTGGAAAATTCCTTCATGGCTTCACGATTGTTTTTCGACCTTTGATGGTTGGTGAAGTGGTTCGGTCGTACCCAAAGGCTGTTAGTCAAAAAAAGTTACCACTATTAGCTACATTGAGCTGCTTGGGTTTTGCCATGGGACCTTGTTTAACTGCTGCCTTTGTTAGCGTCGATTTTTGGATTCACACCATCCACATCACGTATGCCAACATATCCGGTTTTGATTATCCTTACATTGACCGTCATCCAACAAGTACTCGTTGTCTTGTTGGCAAAAGATCTGTCAAAGGAATACGACCTAAAAAAAGAGGAAATCGAAATGGATCCTGTTGGCCTCACAGAAAATGTTGAAAAACAGGAAAATTCGCTCACTATTTTAGTAAACGCAATGAAAAACGTAGACTTTCTTGTAATCACTGGATTGACATTCTACAGTGCGCTGCTTAACGTTCAAATCTTTCGGTTACTCCCTCTTATCATTATCGACGTCCTACATTTTGATGTACTCGTGGTAAACATATGGTACATTGCACATGCTGTATTCGGTTTATTGATGATGTACACATTCGTGCGGTTGAAATACGGTCCTGTTGGTGTCTTTTATTGCGGCTTGGCCAGTACTTGGATTGTGCTCGTCATTTCAGTATGCATTTCTGCAATACAAATAAAAATCAACAGCTTTAAACTGGCATTTGTTTTGCTTCCTGTTTTATTGATCGCACTTGACTTTTTTGAGATTGGTGAGCAAGTGTTCCTGGTGATAGTAGCAGCGAATTTAACAACATCTTCTCATCAATGTTACTTGGAAAGTTGTGAGGTTTATGATTAAGCAAATAGAAGCACTTATAGGTGCGTTTCACTTCGGGTTATGACTGTTTATAATTTACACTTCTACGGTGCTGTCACCGCTCCAATTGGGGTAATTTTCCTTATGTGGTATACATTTAGAAAATCTGAATTGTCAAATCCATCGCCGAGTTTGCAATTTTTTTTGTAAGTTTGTAAGATATTTTAATCTTGCAATTATTTTAAACTCTCCGGGTTATCAATATATTTATTTTACATTGATAATGTACAATAAAATATTCTCATTTGCGATGCAATAAAACATGAAAGGTTGCTTCCTTTGTCTGAAATTATACTGTTAAATAATTGAGTAAATTTACTTTTTATAATATCGACATTTTTCCGTTGAGAAAACTCAATTGTTTTATTTAGATGTTGTAGAATTTTTCTCAGACAACTGGCTACGAAATAGGACATTTGAAACTCGTTCTTTTTGCTGTACTTTTCTGACAAAGTATTCTTTAGTGTTTGGTCATGAACATGGACTTACAACCTCTATAAAATCTATTCACAACAATGCTTGGATTATTAGAATTTCCAGCAAAGCGGTTGTGAAAGATCGATTTTGTACCGTTAAAAAGATATGCCATTGTCGTCCATATTCATGGCAACCAACTGGAAGTGAACATAATTATATGTTTATTTTCTATCCAATTTTTAAACTCTCATTATCTCGTGACCTCCCTATTAATAATATTTCTGATTGGTGGTGGATGACACTGGTTCTGTTGATATAATCTCTGCTTTAGCTTTTAAAAGTATGTATCTAATTAATCAGACTTACAAGTTGTATACATGTAACTGTCCCACCAAACACATGACGTCGCTATGACGGCACCACGACGTCTGGTTAGGAAGTCCATATGACTTCTTTATGACTTTTTCATGACGTCATTTAAAGTCATTTAATATGACGTCACCAAGGTGACGAAAAGACAACCAAACCATGACCTAATTGTCGTACTTACGACGTAAAATCGGTTTACAAATACAGTCGAGTTCCGCATATCCTATAGAACTGTCAGAATCGGATAAAAAGTTCGAAATAAAATGTCTCGAAAAAAGTGCCTTAAATAGCTAGTAGCATGTTTTCTAGAAAAGTAAGAATGTAACTTTTTCTGGCGTTTTACCTTTTCTGTACAAAACAATAAGTATATGTTTATACACAAATTACAAAAAATATGGTATTATAAAATAATAACAATATAATGTATTTCACCAAACAAGTAAAAGGTTTGTTTTCACGTGCGAAATGTTGATTGCACTTTATGTCCTTTATTAGATTTCGCCAAGCGAAATATATTGGCATCGGCGGCGTTCTGTCTATCTATCTAAGCTATGTACGGCGAAGGTTTTTTTAGGACCGCACTTACTAACTTAAAGTTCTTTTATTTCTATTTCTTTTTATCTTTGCTCTTTATGACCATGATATGTTTTCATATTATTTTGTGAGCTATAAAGTGTATTTACCACAAAGTTACAAAAAAAGGATTTTTCCTAAAGGAAAAACAAAAATAAGGGTTTCAATTACTTTTTTGATTCGAAGTACCAATGTGAAATTTAAATTAAGTAAATTTTAGTGACACTTTTGATGTTGATATCCTTCGAAGATCAACTGCAGTGAAGAAGAAGCTTTACTAACTTCAAACAGTCTATTTACAAACAAACTATTTGTTTGTTTCTCGAATTGTTCAATTTCCGCGCCTTTAGCGCAGGAAATTGTTTGATTTAGACATTCTATCTATCTGTCTCTGTAACCAGTTTTTTGCCGTTTTCGGGAAAGTCCGTTCGGATTTCGGATTGTTTTGTTTATTCAGAATAGTTAATGATAGACCCAAAACTCTATGCAAAATGTAATACAAAAAGGCCACTTTAAATATTAATTCATAAAAATATTAACTTTTTTATACTTTTGGAATACTTTTAGAAGTTATTTTAGCCGTTATATGTTGAAAACTTTCCCAATTCAATTATCTTTAAAATTTCTTTAAAAAGTCAGTAAAAATATGCACACTGAGCACGTGAAACGTTCTCGAACCGATTGGTTTATGTTTTGAGGAAGTTGTAGATGTAGAAAAAGCTTGAAGAAGAATTTTAAGACTTTATCTACTATTGCAATCGAAATATAATCATGAGAACATTCCCTTACGGAGAAAATATTGATATTTAGCTGACTCTAGGAAAAATTCTTGAAAAAGAAGATGAAGGTTTGATAAGTAAACGAAACTTTGCTGTGAAAAAACTTTCAATATCACAACAGAAATGTATGTAGTATCAACATTACTGGTGAATACACGTCTGATCAATAAATGCATGAAATATGTTCATTTCATTTAATAAATATTACACCGAAAGTTGAAGATATTGAAAAAACAAACAAACAAATGAAATTGTCATAGCAGCACAGATCACTGTGAATGAATTGACCCAAACATACATTACATACTGAAAGTATAAACATGTGCAAGATATTGGTGAACGATAATGTCTTATAAAACTGTTTTTCTGGCTCCGAAACGCCATAGTGAATTGAAAAGCGGTAAAAAAAATAAAGAAGGGAGTAATTTGGGGAATTCCAGACTGTATCAAATTATTCAACACTGTACAATGCTCGGTCAAGTTATCACTGTGTGGAACTGATTAGTTTTAAATTCACATTTAAAAGATTTTAAGACGACATTGTTCAAAAATAATCCTGCAACCACTCAATGGAGGCACAATGATATAGTTTGGATATATGTCAGGAAAAACAAACTTTGGATGATGATTAGAATCCAACCAATTATATACATACAATGAGATCACTAAAGCCTTGTGAAAATTTGGAGTGTAATATGTTCTAGGACACAATATTTTAAGGGGACTTTTTTTTGTGTGGATTAAGTTTTGCGACTTTTGCGACTTTTGGTCAAATTCGCAAAATTAAACCCACGTAAAACGTCAAGACATGAATGATTCGCGAAAATAAATCCACGCAAAAATTTCATGATTTTGTTTGCTCATTTTTTGACTCTGCGTACCTTTCGTATATTAACTATTTCCTTGTATTTATCAAGCACCCATTGATTTTGCAATGTGGCAAGCATGGAAATGGTGATTTTTGCTGCTACTTCTAAGCTATATCATAAAGTACACGCATTGCACTTCGTGGCCATTCGCAAATATAAATCCAAACATTTTCCTTGAGAAGCTCTGACTCCAAAAAATTAGTCCACGCAAAACGCTCTCAAACCTAGGCTTGCAAAAAATTAGTCCACGCAAAAAAAATCCCCTTAAGGTATATCATGTTCGAAAAGAACATTTTCATAAAGATCCTAACCAAGTTTTATTGTGTCATTTGTCTTTTCGTACACATTGGTGTTATCTATAGACTCCATGGAAGTGGTAATATGCAGACAGTGGTGGATCTAGAGTGTAGTCGCAACTTGTGGAGAAGCGCATTAACATAATTTGTGAATTCAGTTCATATTATCAATGGGATTATTTGATTCTTTTTCTTTATGTTTGAACTGCTAACACACTCCCACACAAGTTGCGGCTTACGTCTGGATCCGCCACTGGCAGGTTTAGTAGAAATAGATTCTCATACTGTATGTTATGTTGATTTAAGTTATGTATATGCAATATAATTTTTATCTTCTTGTAATCCTGTTAAATGTCACGGATTAAAATCTTTGAAATGCCCAAGTTTCTCCTGCTCCTATTAATGCAAATTATGAACAATTTCATGTAATGTTTACTTAAATATATTATCAAATTCACATTTCTGGCAAAATTTGGAAGGTGTGCACAAAGAACAATTGGAAGGTTCTAATATTAAAGTTGGCAGTTACTTGTGCAGATTCGGTCATAAATAGCCTAGGTCTTCAGTTTTTAAACAAGTTTGGTTGTATAGATTTAATAGTTTAATAGTGTTGTGAAAGTCTTCGATAATCCCATACAGCCTTTATTTGAAATGATTTTGGTTCACATCTATCGAATATCATTTTATTCTCCATGTGAACCATAAGTCATATTTTGGGAATTGTGAGTCTTAAAAGACCTGTTCTCACGTAAGCAACAAGAACAAAATGGATAGTCATTCAGATATCTTGAAAATTAGCCTAAAGCTATTTCCTCTAGGCCTGATGCGGAAATTGTTCAAGCCCTGAGGCTTCTAGTTTATTTTGTTTGAGTACTTCGGATAGATTTTCGTTTTTTAAAATTGTTTCGAAGTAGAAATCTTTTTTTCTTATCTCTTTTGGCTCACGTTTGTCTTACAATATCATTTTTTAAAAAAATTCATGGTTACAGCTCATACAAGTATATATCTTTTGTTTCCATTTGTAAAGTGTTTATTAATAAAGTACCTAACTTTATACAACTTTACACAATAAAACTTTTTTATTTCTATGTTTACACTAGCAGATCTTTTTAACAAAACGCTTCAGTTGTGGAACTAGGCTCAGAAACAGGGAGGTTACGCAGAAATACGAAAACACATATCACTATGGAGACGGGATTATTATAAATTCCGCTCTGCAACTCAATGAACCCTCGAGTATGTATTTAGAATGGGCGTTATTTATGGGGCGTTATTCTTAAAAACATTAGCAAAATCTTTCAACAATCCGGTCGTCTTGTATTTGGTTTGTTTTATGCATCTTTGCTAAGGTCCATTGATTCGATCCGTGCGCGCGTTTTTTATGATCTCTGACGTTTCTTTGTTTTTTGTCCTATAGGAATCATTATTAGTGCAATTGACACTTCGCTCTCGCTACATTATATACGAGGATTTTTGGTTCTAACAGTAGTACGTTGTATGATAGTGCGTGTGTAAGCTGTGTGATTTCAGCCAGTGGTTAAAAATGCTTCCGTCAACAAAGCCATAATTGACGTTTTAAAACATGCCCCTGAACGGTTGAAGAAGAAGTAAACTAAAAGAAACGGTTTTCTTGTATTGTATTCTTTAAGTGTATATATTTAAGCTGAAAATATACATTTATTTCTTCCCATCACTTCGGTAAGGTCAAAATCTGTGCGTTCCATCATAGTTAACCACGCACGTTTTCAATCGTAATAAAAATATCAGGACTGGGTCGTATGACGACTCAGTCACGTTGTAGTGACGTCGTTGAAGAATCTTTCTTTAATCCTTATTTTTATTGTCGAAAGAAATGCCTTATAGCATTTCTTTTAGAAATATTGATCAGCCTAATCAAATGAATATTGCAGTGTAAACCTTTTCCACCAACAATTTGACAGTGCCAACGTTTAAAATTTAAAGAAAAACTGTTCAACAGTTCATGGATTATAGCAAAACCTTTCAGCTTTACGAATTCTGTCACAAGAAAAGGATTATAATCCTTTACAGAATGGAAATTGGAGGCCATTGTAATTTAATCATTCCTAATCTTTCCTAACGGTAATGTTTTTTTTCGACTTGCGCCGCTGCAATATTTCCGCCTTCACACCTAATTCTTTCCGATTGAGAGAAATATTTTTGAACTATTTGTCCTCCATAACAAGTATGAAACATAGTGCCGCATCGAAACATACACGTTCAGAAGTTAGGATGACGGCATTGCTTTTTACATCACACGATTGGTAATGTAAATTGAAAATTGTATGTCATGACGATCAAGATAAACATGTTAGCGATCGAGAATTCCTGTTTCCGTGTCAAACCGTCGCAAGAAGGTTGGAGGAAGAGCCAGTGATGACGTTATATCAAACGAAAAATAGATTATAAATTACTATATATTGTTTTCGATATTTGTTCCATTCTTTCCTGCTTTTCCTACGTCTCTAAAATTTTCGATCAGATCTGTCTTTTTGTTTATTTATATCTGTAGGATGGAGTTTATATTGGAATTGAGCAACACCTTGCGTTCAACTGGCGGTGATCGCTCTTTCCTTTTTCGACTGACGACCATTCAAGAAGGTATCTGACTTGATAGATGTATTAGACAAATAGAAGATTGACAGTGTTTCACAGACACGCCGGGATGGAAACATGGAGAGACTAGAGTAAGGATTTACATCATTTTATCCCTGCGTATGTACCAATGATTTGGTTCTGGGAGAAAGTGTTGACGCATCTAAAACGACAATGATATTAGATGGAAAAGGCTGTTTAGATGAAGATTCATCTTAAACAAAGTTTCTATTGGTTAAAAGCAAACAGAACACTTGTTTTTAATTATGATGTTGAATATTTTTATTATTTAAATTTGTTACTATGAAGCAGAGAGTGACCAAGGCATGCCAATCGACAGTGGGCAGTCATTCGTTGCTAGGATACTAACTCAAAAGGACTGGAATCAGATTTCACAACAAAGTTGAAGCGTTTGTGGTTGCACTGATTGTAGTTTAAGGGGTATTTGCATAATGTCTGCAATTACAATTGGATTACAAGGTAGTGGTATCTCTGTTTCAGGAATCACTTAATTCAATGTAAAGAAAAGATAATGTTTTCTTTTTCCAATCCGCATTCAGACTCAACAATTATTATAGTGCAAGCTTACCAATCTGTGAGTGACGTCATTGAAACATTGAATGCTGTAAAACAATAATAATAAATGCTTCGTTAGAAATAACTCTTTAATTAATAAATCCTGAACATGGAAGACTGTAGAAAAGTTCTTCTAAAACGAAACAGGTGGAATAGAAATAAAACTATGGTAAATAGGAACTTTGGGAAGTTAGAAAAGAAACAAACTGAAAGTGGTGTTTGATGAGAAGAGTGAGTGAGGAAGACAGTTGGAGAAACACAAGGTAAGTGTTTATTTTAAAAAAATTACGTGTGTACGTGAAAAATGTAAAGAAACAGAATGTAAAATTCCGTTTCCCTTTGAGGTAACAGATTTAAACAAATGATGAATACGATTTGTAAACTGCCAGGATTAGAAACCAACACAGCATGCTTTCTCATGTGAATTTCATGTTAATGAAAAATATATAATTCGATCCAAAAATGTAATGTTTACGAAGCATAAGGATTTAACGCAGATTTCACAATCAATGTCATCAACTCAACAAACTTCTCGTACACTATCAAATGAGCGATTATCAATGATAGCAGATGAGCATGATAATTACCGAAAGTCACATACTGCCTGTTAAATCTTTGGATGATTTAAATGAGTGAACAAGGCCTGATGGCTTTCAGTTAAAAAGATTGGACGATCATGTTTTATTTTACAATCTTATGTTTGATGAAGGTCTAAGCATCCGCACATTTTACTACCAGTCAAAATTGATTCAGATTTGCACGTAGTTCAGCTTCAATACAATGGAATGTTACCCTTGCCACAACGGTTTGTTCAAAAACGACAAACGCGATTGGTTTCTTTCAGTGTACTTGCAAACGTTTTTTCATACATTAAAAATTTTACAATTGAAAACCATAATGAACTTCTTTTGGCAATTTCATAAAGCAAATGGAGGACCTTATTTTGCAGCAATTATCAGTTACGTCTTACATTTTCGTCACACGTCATTTCAAGCGTACAACTACTCGATAGGTTTGCGTTACCAGCAATTTCTCTGTTGAATAAAATTCAACAAAGAAGAGAGGATTCGGTGAAAGCGTAAGAAATCCTCCAGGGACATGGGAAAGTGTAAGAAAAGACCTCAGTTCCATTCAAGATAATGCGTTGGTGTACACTATAACTTGTACGAAGGAATCATTTTATTCATGATTATCGGACTAAGAAAGTCTATGCCGTACATTATACAAACTACTGTTGAAGTAAATTTTGGAGAGTTTTGGGTACGAGATAATCATACTTCCAGCATTAATGTAATCGCAAACTTGTAGCAATGAATTCTGATTTTGAACATTTGCCATTAACATTATAAAGAAAATCAGAAATAATCAAAAGAGGAAAAAAATGTAGGAAAAAACGGTATTAATTTTCGCGCACAGCCCTTTTGCGCATAATTTTGAATCAATCAGAAATCAGAAACATTATAATTAAAAAATTTTTACCTGAAAAAGGAAAGCTTGATACAAGATTATCGAATTAGAAAATGGTACAAACCAATAGTAAGTAAATAAGTAAGTGAGAGCTGTTAGTCCTTGGCGTCCATCCGTAATGGTTACCTATTCTGGCGGCCGACTTACCGCCAGAGATATATACATAGAATTGCTCTAACTTTCCCGAAGGCCAGTGTGCAGTCCTCCTTCGTTTGAAATTTTTCATTTCAGTTTACCATGTATTACTACTCCATTCAAAGGTTGTAAAAGAGGTTCTATTTCAATGTCATTTTGAACTTGTATGAGTAGTTCTGCCTCATAGTCACGGATATTATTGTGTCTCATAATCACAAATCCGCCTCGTTCGCCATTGAGGGCGTGATTGACATTGTACGACTGCCCACAAGGATGTTTAGACGGTAGTCCACACAGATCCTTTGGTATGCCAAATCTTCAAAGCTGTTTGTGTTTGTGGCGAAACATAAATGTTGGTGAAACTATCCGAAATGTCGTTGTTCGTTGGCAAGAACACCAAAATTTGCAAAAAGAGTCCGAAACAGTAAAACATTTAGCTACGTCATAATCCTGACCACTACTTTACTCGGAAAATTGTTTTTGAACCGTCAATAATTGGTATATAGGGACCTTCTGTAAGGCCTGGTTCAGACCTGACGATTGCAAAGATTACGACGATTAAAAAAATATCAATCGTCGTAATCGCCAATCGCCAGGTCTGAACACTCTCAAGTATCTCAAATTTTTTGATATTTTGTAATATTATTTACGATTACAACGATTATAAAAGTGTTCACATTTGACGATTACGACGATTACAGTAAATTTTAATCGTCGTAATCGTCGAGGGCTGAACCAGGCCTAAATACTCAACTCGAAACTAAAAAACTCTCATTATTTCGAAATGGTGTCACTTAAAATTGCTTTTTTGTTCTTTAGTAAAGACTCACACGTATTTTACGTCCTTTTATGCTGTTAGTTATTTTATGACTTTTAATAGCAGACAATTTTGTAAAAAATCTTTTAACTTCACTTTTAAAATGTTACGCATTTGTATACAGTGTGTCTTCAAAAATCATCAAACTTTGAATGTGGACAACTTTTTAATTGCAGTTTTAATGAACCAAATCGTTGAGTTTTCCTTCAATATCTTTTCGAAGAACAAATAATTTGGCAATTATTTTATATTACTGGATAGGGCATGAAAAGCTTTTTCTTGTGATATAAAATTCGCAATATTTTATCAGACATGTAATGAGAAATACGCCTTGAAAGTTGGTGGATAAGACATTTTGATACACCCTGTATCAACGTGGGATCTCAGTGCAAAGATAAAATTAATAAAACATGTGTATGGACATATCGTTTTAAAACAATAAGAGCGATGTAATTAAGCTTCGTCATTAGTATTGTGGTAATGGACTTTTATAAAGTTAATAGTGTGAATTGTTGGTAATCGGTTGGACAGGAAATTTAGTCATCTTTTTAATGATATAAGAATCGCAAATTGAAAATATGTCTGCGGGCTGGAAAGCGCAAATTTCTTCAGTTCAACGGAGCGCTAACTTTTAATCGTCAACTAAGATATCTTATACAGTGTGTCCCAGAGAATTTCAGTTTGAGATTTTAACAGCCTATAACTTTTCATACATATATCAGATTTTAGCGATTTTTATACCATTCGATAGAATTTTCTTCAAAAAGCTTAAAACCATATATATTTTGTTCTCCAATATGATTTATTTTGGAAACAATCAAGGATTTTGCCATGAAAAAATCCAATTATCTTCTTAATGGTTAATTAACACATTTAGCAAAAAGAACTATCAAAGGTCATCACAAAAAGCAATAAAAAGTAAAGCGGTTGTAAAACACAAAAATCATTAAAAATAAAAATTTTAAGCTGTCTCGACATGTTCCCGACATGTTTCTCTGAACACAGCGACAGACCTTTTCATGAATTACGTCATTACAAGCACCGCCTCGTTTCTAAGTTGATGAATAATTACGTGCTTAACCTTAATAAAAGAATCTCGTGAAAAATGTTTCCCTAAGGTGTCATTTCTCTTTATAAATGGCGCAAACGTCATTGATATTCAGTTTGAAAACGAGACGTTGTTTGTAGTGACGTAATTTATGAAAAGGTCTATCTGCTTTTACTGTCATTTCGTGAAAAGAACGAGAAACAAAATTTTGGTTTTGTCGAAGATCATTTGTTGCGTCAACAATTTTTCTTCTTAACTCTGGTAAATTCTGGATCTCAGTGAAGAACACTTTTTAGTTTTAAGTAGCCCCACAGAAAAGATTCACAAGGGGTTAAGTCTGGGGATCTGGGAGGCCACTCGATGCCATGATGCATCCCTACAAATCGATCTTCAAACTTATGCTCCAAAAGCTGTCGTACCAACAAAGGTCTGTGGGCGGGTGCACCATCTTGAATCCACCAGACACCGTCAAACGTTAACCCAAACTGATGATAAATTCTTGCTATAGCTGGAAAGACAAACCGTAACAATATTTCACCATAGGTATTACCATTAACATTTTGATTGAAAAAATATGATCCAATCATTTCTCCACTTGCCCAAAGCCCAATCCAAACGTGAAGCTTATCCCGTGAATGATGCCTTTTAAACTTGAAATCTGGAGGGTTACCTTTGGGTGCATAGCATCGAACATTTTGCGTGCTGACATGACCATTCAAAGAAAACACCGCTTCATCCCCAATAACAAGCTTGCTCAGAAATCTATTGTTGCGTGCATGGTGTACAAACCAACGGCAGAATGTTAACGGTTGACCATAATCTGCCGCTTCCAGCTTTTGCACTTCCTGGATCCTGTACGGATGCCACTGCCAATCATTTTTTATGATGCGATTAAAACTTAATTTTGACAAGCCAAGAGTGTTTCTCCTACATGATAGTTGACGTTGGCAAAGTAACCCTTGAACTCTTTGAATATTTTGGTTCGAACGTACTGTCTTCCTCCTACCACTTCTTCCCTTATTTACATTCAAACTTGTTCCATCAACGTGATATTTTCGGATGATATGCTGAATTGTGCTCTTTGCCGGTGGATTTCTTTGAAATCCTTAAATAAATTCCTATCGAATGGTGTAAAAATCGCTGAAATCTGATATATGTGTGACAAGTTATAGGCTGTAGAAATCTCAGACCGAAATTCTTTGGGACGCACTGTATAAGATTTCCTTGTTCTTTTCTTACCGTAGCCCATCATAGGTGACATCGAAATCATCGTTTTAAAAATTGGTGCCTAATTTATCCTTTTTGTAATTTGCCAAGTTAGTATTCGAACTAACTGGTCTTTTCTCTAATGTGCCAAGTTAGTATTCGAATTAACTGATCTTTTTTCTAATTTGCCAAGTTAGCATTCCGACTAACTGAGCTTTTTCTAATTTGCCAAGTTAGTATTCGAACTCCATTATAAAACGCAACTAACTTGGGAGTTTGTTTTCATTTAGTTTTTGAAAATTCGAATGTGGAACTTTTAAAGTTCGAAATACAAGTAAAGATTTGTTTACATCCTTGTATAATTTTCCGTATTATTTTAAATTTCAAAGTTATATCACTGGACATCATGTGTACAATGATATCTACAATCCTTCACCTAACTTATTGAGACACCCCTATTGCAAATGAAAAAAAATGATATGTCTAGGACCTCTGCACTTTTCGGTGAGGGTACTCTGAAAAGTGAGGTGATTGGGAAAAGATAAAAGGAATGTGGGAATGACCTTGAAATGCCATGTAAGGATCCTACCATATAAAAAAGATAATTGTATTATTTTAGATTATTTTTCAGAACGATATATAGATAAATTATGTTTGATACTCTTGTGACATATTTATCCATTATGAACGGGTTAAGGGTGCATGCAGTTACCTAGGCTTAAGGGCGTAGTGCGCCCTTAAACGGGGAAATAGGGTAAAACAATGCTTTTACGCCGTTATTGAACAAGTCAAAAGCAACTTATGACCATTTTATTGTCACTGCTTCCCTCCGCAAAATGGAATATTATAGTTGTGGTTGACTTTTGGAATTCTATCAATCTTTTAAAGAAGCTTCATTGCTATTTCGATGCCCATTCAAAGAAAACTTTAAACCTCAGATGAAGATAAACAAGTGACACTAGGAACAAGTGTTAAAGTTATGTGTATAATGAATTGATATTTCGTGAATTAATTTTTGGTTGGGAATGGGGAGGATTAAAAACTAAGTAGAGGCTTTAAGGAATGAACATGTTTTATGTAACATAAGCAAACAGTATTTAAGTCTCTACATGTTAAATTATTGCCTTAAGTAAAGGAATCAAACTACAATACAGGTGTTTTGCTGATACAGCACATGTTCCAATGTTTAAACTGTGTTGAAGCATTAGCGTTCTGCAAATCGGAGATACATCTGGTAGTGTTCTCAAATCAAGTCCGTCACTAAGCAGATCCAGACACGTATTGAAATCTGTATCATCAAAGTCAAATTTGTAATCTTGATTTCGTGATGTGAAATAAAGAACATCAGGCTTACCACTAGGACATTCCATATTTCTTGATGCTCTAATATGGTGATTGTTCCATAGTTTTTTTGTTTTATCCAACTCATTTTTCAATACATCCATGAAACAAAACTGCAAACACTGCTTTTGAATTTCATCCCCACCATCAAAGAGGCCTTGATCGGTTAAGTCCTTAAAAAAATTCATCCACCAAGATGCCCAGTTCAATTTAAGTTTAGACCACCACGCCTCTATACGTTGGTTACTGGTCGAAGTTCCGTAAATAAAGCTTCCGTTTCCCAAACTCGAATCTCCACGATTTCTTGGTAGATATCTTTGCATACCACAAACGTAAACATTTTCGGAGCCACGGTCAGCTCTTATGCAACGAGGTGCTAACTTCAAAGAACTAATAGCTTCGGGAAAATAAGAACAAATGATTCTAGGATCACTGTTTGATTATTCCAATTTTCAGCCATATCATTTTTCTACTAAAACCGTTTATCGCTCCATGAATACAAAATCCATAGGGCTTGAGTTTATCATAACCATCAATGTGCCATAGAAAATTAGGACCACGATTTAAATAAACTCTACGAATAAGACGATGTTTACGTCTTGATATCACACCTTCAGGGTCCAACTCCTTTAAACAAAGCCTGACTGTTTCTCGATCGACAACAAGACCAAGGGAACGCAAACTTTGTGTCATCGCTCGGTAGCCAAAATTTCGGTTGGAACCATTTATTTCACTAATTATTGCCTCTAAGATGCGGTTAATGTCCGTTTTTTATGTCGTCTATAACAACCTTGTTCCCTTAATACTCGATTGACTTGCCTTTTGCTTATTTGAAAATTATGATGGATGTCTAGAAAGGAAATGATCTCATCATACGCTAATCCTCTATCAAAGTACTCGAATACCAGTTGATTTCTCCACAAATCTGTCAACTGTAACGGCGCATCTGTCATCTGAAATATTTAACACAAAGGAAATTCAAAATAAAACTGACATATCGAAACAGCATGGAATTGATACAGAATAACTTTACCACTATTTTTCAGTCATGCGAAATCCTTCCAAACATTTATATCAAGAGGCTCAGTTTCTGAATAACATTTGCATATACTTACTTAAAAGATCAAAACCGAGGTTCACCCGCGTTTGCAAAGAAGTTGCCCGATTAGTTCGATAAATGTGCGTTTGGGTTTAGTTCGAATACTAACTTGGCAAATTAGGAAAAAGATCAGTTAGTCGGAATACTAACTTGGCAAATTAGAAAAAAGATCAGTTAGTTCGAATACTAACTTGGCAAATTACAAAAAAGACCAGTTAGTGGGAATACTAACTTGGCAAATTAGAAAAAAGATCAGTTAGTTCGAATACTAACTTGGCAAATTAGGAAAAAGACCAGTTAGTCCAAATACTAACTTGGTAAATTACAAAAAAGACCAGTTAGTCGGAATTCTAACTTGGCAAATTACAAAAAAGATCGGTTAGTGGGAATACTAACTTGGAAAAATTAGGAAAAAGACCAGTTAGTTTGAATACTAACTTGGCAAATTACAAAACAGATCAGTTAGTTCGAATACTAAATTGGCAAATTACAAAAAAGCTCAGTTAGTCGGAATGCTAACTTGGCAAATTAGAAAAAAACTCAGTTAGTCGGAATGCTAACTTGGCAAATTAGAAAAAAGACCAGTTAGTTCGAATACTAACTTGGCAAATTAGAAAAAAGGCCAGTTAGTTCGAATACTAACTTGGCAAATTAGAAAATGGATAAGTTAGGCACTGATCTTTGCAATAATGCTTTTCAGTGTCACCTATGGGCCACGGTATTTTTTTGATATATTTAATCAGTTTTTAATTACCTTGGAAATTTAGTAGCAAAGAACAATGTTTAGATGTGCTGTTTTCGAAAAGACTCATGCAGTAGCTGTGCAAGGACTTTTGTCTAAATATCTACTTCCCTCAATTTACAATGCATGAAATATTTTAGGTGCACGTGAAGTAAACACAACTTTACAAAAACGAGAAGAGATGTTTGGAAATCTTTATGAAATGACTGAAAATTATATTAACCACAAAGTGTCTTTAGTATGTTTGAATACGACCAACGAAGTTATTAGAGTGATGTTAAATATAGTTTTAATACACAGGAAGAATGTTTGAAACGTTGGATTCAGCCATTTATTCCAACAGAACGTGAATGCGAATCTCATGCAAACCTCGCCGAAGGATTATTCAAACACCACAATGATACTGATTTTTTCATGTATATGGAGCGAACTGCTTACTTCACGTCCGTCACGGGGTTGTTCAACCGAAGTATAGAGGAAAATTTCCATCACTAAATAACTGCTCGATTAAGTGGTGGTTGGTTGCAGAATCGATGAAAGGTTTTGCAGCAAAGGAGATTTATTCTTCGCCACTCCTAATACAGTTCAAAAAGAGAACATTACTTCAGCAAAACAAGATGCTACCTCAATCGGTTTAAAGTTAGAAAAATCAAGTCGTACCCATTATGGTACAAAACTGAGATTCTATAAAATGATTTCTTAAAGTAATTATACGTTTTTTTATAAGCCACACCTTTATGTGCAACACTAAATTCAAAACAGCTAATAAGTAAGTAAAAGTTAATCGAACGCCTTTAAATTCAAAAAAAGATTAATTTCGTGATTTGTTCAGTCCATATCAGATTTAGATTGGGTCAGGTTTCTTGTTCTTCGGAAGTCTACTTTTCCTTCAGGTTTTCCTCCTAATATTCCACTTCATTTTACTTGGATGTTTTATAAGTGAGACTAAATTTTTTGTCGTGTGGGTGTCCCCCTTGTCTCAAAATTTATGAAAGCGACATCTTTCCTTTATCATTTTCACGGAAATGTGTAAAATGATAAAATATCATTACAGAAAAGCGCAATAATATTTTTATAAATCTCCTAAAAAACAAACACTCCATAAAGGTGATGTTTATCAAAGAACATGTATGATGAAAGTGACACTTATTATGTATTATATCAACCTTATTTCGTTTTTCAAATATGATGTTTGGATGTAAGATCATAATAATTTTACTTGTTCTTATTTCCATGATCATCAATGCTTTTTAATTGAATCAAATTTATCATTACGGCATACTACAGACTTTTGCAGTCCAATACTGAATATCATAAATGGTCTGCAGTGATCTGAATATGAATATGTCCAGTTTCATGCAATGGTTTTTGGGCGGATTTAGGATTTGTTTGACTGGTGCAATTGTCAACTTGACTGATTTAGTCAACTTGTTTTCAGGAGCGTGGGGGAAAGCAACTGAGGGAAGAGAAACAGTAAAAATAATTTATTCAGAAGGTCGAAATTTTGGAATCGCAAACATAAAAGAACAAGTATGATAATATATAATACTTAAATATACTAGCATGTAGCTTTAGCTAAAAAAATGTCCCCGCACTCAAGCATTCCAATATGTATACACAGCAAGCTATACATTGCAAGCTATACAACGGAAATAAAAATAAATTTTGTTTGAAAACAAATGTTTTGGTTTATTGTGGGCCTGGTAAGTGGTATACTTATAGTCTTAAATATTTCGACAAAGCCAGTTTTTTAGGAAGCCTCAAAGCTGCTCAACACTCACCCAAAATCGTTTTAGAACGGTCTCGCATTATGATCACGAGACGAGTAGCATTGAGGCTCCAGTCATAAAACTTGCAACATTTAATGCATCGAAACAGACATAAAATAACACCCTTCATTCAAAGAGTTGATATGATGGCATCAATTGAACTTCAGCACAAACTCGATAACTGAAAAGCCATTTAATCAGCCAACGGTCATTTAAATAACAAGCAATGTTTGATGACGTCATTTCTATTGTTTTGAAAGAACAAGGGTGAAGAGAAATCAAAAAGTTAAGATGAATGTTTTTGTAAAACTTTTCACAGTAACAAATATATACATTTAAATTTTTGATAACATTATATAACCACAATAAAAACAAGACGAATTATGAGCATGGCCATTTTGAAATGGGAGGTCAGATTTGAAAACTCCTTCACGGATGGTCTTCACGGTTTTTTACTTACATGAGAATTGAGTTAAACTTTCTTTAGGATAACTTTTCCAATTACAAAAACAATTAATTGTTCATATGAAACAATAGTTAAAAAGTTTTACAATACAACAAATAGTTTAATGAGTAGTGTAACCATGTGGCATAGTGTAGCAGTGGCGGTATTTCAAAACCAACTTGGAATATGCAAACCAAATAGATCTAAACTAAAACAGATGAAAATCCGCACAAGACTTTGTTACTTTTTGTTATCTCCTAGTCCTAAGTCACACTGATGCTAGTATACCTTTCAAAAAGTACGACTTAACAAGTAATATCAGAAAGTATTTGCTACAAACAAAAGAAATATGTGAACTGAAACCATGGATACGTATTTTATAAAATAAGATTTGTTAAAGAAATTCTGTAAGAGCCAAAAGAAAAAAAACAAACTTTTTCAAAAGAATCTATTAGAAATTTCTGTTTCAAACTTTGATTCAAAACAAAAAATAGCCAAAGTTTACATAAAAAAACAAGAAAAAAATATAGAAAGGTTTTATTGATCATGATCACACTAGGTTTGCAGGACAGTTAAAGAAGAAAAATACGAAGAACGACAATTTGTAAATATGGCTTTCTTGCATACACAAATCCAATTTAAATCTTTTTAAGGCAAGATCCGCCAATAATCAGTGTATTGAATAAAATTTATTGAATGAAAGATTTAGAGTTAAAACATACAAAAATAAAATGTATAGTTGGCAAAATGTCAGATTTCATGCTGTGTTTCAAAATCCTTATCGTTCATTTCACTAAAACAACACAAAAGTAATATGAAAAACGTCTAAGCAATGTTAACATATGAACTTCCCAAATAACATAGTATAATATAATAATAAATTAGGAAAGAGATACGAAAAAACATTCTGTCTCTCCCACTTACAGTACCATGCTTTGAAACGGGAAAAAAAGCTAATAATTCTATACCACCGTGTAACGCCAACACGAAAAGTTGGAAGACGATGATGATTACGATGAGGAACAAAATCGAAAACTGAGATTCGCCTATCTCGTGAAACTACTATGGCCTCCTCGCTCGCTTACGCTTGCTGCGGGGGCAATAAATTGTTATGAAGGTTGTGCGAAACATAAGTCAGTAGCTGTCTATTAGGAAATTTGTTTGTTTGGGAGTTTGTTTGTAATTTTGATGTTTGCATGTTTTTTTTTATCTAAAAAGGGTTCCCACTGCTGACATCTGTATTGCTAGTAAATGTCGCAATCGCCAGTGAATGTCGCAAAATTGCTAGTAAGTCTCGCAATTCAACAGTAAGTGTCGCAAAATTGCCAGTAAGTGTCGCAACAGTAAATGTCGCGCAAAAATTAAAAATCAACAGTAAATGTCGCAACTTTTTAATTTCGATTTCTAACCAATATCTTCTCCATCCTTGTTTTGAACTCGACACTGATTATTCTGATCAAGATGTGGTACTGCTCATCGCACAGTGCGCTGATGGACCTACACGACATGTCACAGAGATCTGCAAAATATAAAAATAAGACAGCTATAATTTTCAACATTATGTTTCACATAGCACGTTGCCTTTACTTTTTTTCGCTAATACTACTCTATGCTTCAAGATTTCCCAAAGTGAGTCCTGACCGATTGATTTAAGCAAAGTCTTTTCATACCCTCCATACCCTCCACATTATATGATCAAAAATCACTTTGTGTAAGTTTGCGACGTTTGCTGTTGATTTTGAAAAACATTATGACATTTATTGTTCAAAAAATTAAAACGAATGAAAGTTCTAGTTTCGACACTTACTGGCAATTTTGCGACACTTACCGTTGAATTGCGACACTTACTGGTAATTTTGCGACATTTACATTGGGAATTTTATTCTAATACAAAGTGCTAAGTACAATATGTTAAAATTTAAAATCTATAAAATATTTATAATAATTTACATACATAAGGAAAGAGAAAAAATCCAAAAAAACCCTTCAAAGCCTAGCTTCCTCCACAGCCATCGTAAAGTCATCCACACTTTCACAATTTATCTTGAGGGAACGGCTGCCCCTAAGGCAGAGCAGAGCAGATCTCATAATGACAAAGGACAGTTTGCACCTGATTCAGGCCATTATATGATCATACCTCTGTCCTGTCTTGTTTGCAATGCGCTCTGCCAGATGTTTGTGAAAAGTAAGACATTTCTGGCCTATTCCTCCGTTGATAGAAAAAACAAGAGGAGTGAATGAGCCGTGTTCATTATTCAAAACTCTGTTATTATATTTTCGTTTCTTCTCAGCCTCGTGCTTTTCGTATATTTTGTTGACAGGAGTGTTTACTTGAGACTGACAGTTTGTATTTGTGAATCGAACGTCGAAATAGGTTGATTGTCCCTGTCTCCAAAAACCCCTGGCTCGTACATCAAGCCTGGCTTCATCATTGTTTACGGGTTGAAGCTTGGGTTCAATCTCCACATCTTTACAAACTTTGTTCAATAAGTTTGCTTCAAAATTTCTAACATTATCGTGGCGGATGGAAACGAAGCCCCCTTTTTTACAATTCATAGCGTGGTTGACATCGAATTTGCTTCCATATGGGCACTTCGTTGGGAGATTTTTGATATCACGATTGAATCTCAATGCTACTGCATCTCGAAACTCCTCTTTATTTAAGGTGAATCCATGCTCCTTCAAGGGCAGAACCGTCAGCCAACTGGATGCACCTTTCTCACGGCTTTGTTCTACAGCACGCTTATCCTCTTTGTTTAACTGGTTATCAATTAGGTCACGTTGAGTCTTGTTCTTCTCCGATATTTCCTGAGCACGTTTGTTTCGGATTTTCTGACAGTCTCTTTGTATGGAATGTTATGCTCTTGATTTATAATGACATCGGTAAGTGGGGCGGTGATGATAACAGAAGATTGAAAGTCAGTTACTGATTTCTCTGACAGAATCGGAATACCAAGTCCACCATCTTTGACGGGAAGTTTGAATAACTGCCTCTCCGCATCTGTTATGGTAGAACCGATAATAGCTGGTAGTAACTGTTCATATATTATATCGTCTAATGGTTCAACGAAGTTTTCCATTCCTGGAATGGTCCTTAAAAAATAGTTAAACTTGTGAATTTGTCCATGCGTATAAGCGGCATATGCTGCTTGTGGTTCGGAAATTGCAATATCGGACAGTTTTTTCAGTTGACTACTCCATTCGTTAATTTTTTCGGTAACGTACTCCTGTTTAAACTCAGCACTTCCAATACATGCTCCTAAATGACGATGACCAGCGGTGGTGAATTTAATCAATGAACCACAAAATATAGTTTTCGCTTTTTCAGTGTTGTTCTTATCTTTAATAATTATCCATGACTCAACCTCATTAACATTATATCCTACTTTTCTTCCTTCAGCGATAACTAAGTCCCACCATACTTTAAGATTTTCAATAGTTCCTGCTCCTGTGGCATCATCTGCGAGCCATACCTGTTTGACAGATGGAATATGTCGAAGATGCTGTTGTAAAAGTATCGTGCTAAGAGCATAAAACGACATTGCGAGGTTGTCGCCTTGCGTAGTTCCTTCTTGAGATAACAATTCTAATCCTTTTCCAATAATTAATCTGGATGGCAACCGATACGTATTTATTAGGATGGTTGAAAACTGCGGACATATAATCCGTATGTTGTGAAGAGCTACTTTGCGATTTAACGAATTGAATGCGTTCTCTGCATCCACAAGAATAACCGTTTCACATTCTACTTCCTCAAAGATTCGTCTCACGGCGTGAATTGCTGCTTCAGCGCCTCCTTCAATACCAGAACAGACTTGCAAAGGTCCTGCTGCATCTTGAATATCGGCTTTTAGTACCCATTCAATGGTCTTTCCGATAATTCTGCGCAATGTTTCGCCAACACCAACGGGGCGGACGCCAGGGTTTTTGTTGAAGGGTATAAGATTACATGCTACTAAAGCGTCTATGGATGAGGGGTCGACGATGGTTGTAGTTAATTTTTTCGCAAGTTTGGCTATTTGTTCTCTCAGTTCTTTTCCTTCTTGCTTGTATTTATTGGTTGCAAGAATGTTTTTAAACTGATCTGCGTCCAAACGTGATGGTCCAGCTGCTCCTTTTGTCTGTTTTGCTGCAATTCTGATCAGATCCTCGTCTATTTTGTCAAAATACGATGGATGTATTTGATGAATTGGTCCGTTTAATAGAATATCTTCTGCTATCGGAGCAGGATCAGGGTGCTTCTGTCTAAGTGCTTCTAATACTTGGTTGTTCATTTCGTGCACCCCGGAATCACTGTTAGAAGAAAGAAACTTGATAGCTGCGGTAACCTTTCCCTCCATCATTAATTTGGCGAATACTCTGGACACATCATCATTATTACGTCCCTTGCTTTTACTTGCTGCGACATTTACTGGCGATTGCGAAATTTACTGACGATTGCGACATTTACTGGCAGTACAACATCAATCCTTAGTTTGGTTCATAAAAACGAATTATCTATTATCTATTATCTGTTATGTAAGTTACACAAAAGAAACTAAAGAATCTAAGGTACTCCTACGTTGAGGATTTTTGGTTTTAAAAATCACCGCCACAATAATAGTATATACTAAGAAAAGAAAGTTTGTTACTTCCATATATTCAATTAATGTTTTGAATTGCTAGTTTCCATAACCTTTACAAAAACATTAAGTTCGGTAAAGATGTGATAAATCAAAATTGTAAAGAAGCTGAAAAATCGTTACAAAAATTAAAATTATATATATTATATTAAATTATATTATATACTAGTTCAAAAAAAAGAAAACAAACAATAAAAAGATCTGTTTACAAATTCAACTTCCTACGTCAAAGATTTCAAAACAAAATTCATAATCTATCCTTTATGGTTTTTGAAAGGGTAGTTTTATGTTATACAAGTCAAAAGGTAGTGCAGCGATAAAAAGTTACACAGCAGCAGATCTAGAGAAAACTGTCTAAAAACTAATTTAACACTTTTCTTCTCTTAACTTAAGATTTGCCATCACACCAGAAACAGTTTGTTAACACACAGAAATACGAAAACAGAAAACTATTGTTACCAGTAAAGAATAATGCAAGACCATTTAATATGTTTGTGTGGGCATATAACATTATCAACGTATGATAATGTCCACAGAGGTTGGACGAAATATCCGTAGATAATGTCGTTTCAACTTCTCGTTATTATTTATTGCAAGACAATTTAACTTATTATTTTGAAATATTTGACAATACTTTCAACTAAAGGTCCTGATCTGTATACACATTTTATCCTTCAACATAAATGTAAAGGAACAAGAGCCAGATGACCCAAAACGGTAGCAGCAAATTTTCTTCTAAAAAATTACTAAAAATTTCTTTATAGCTTGTTTTTTAGATATTTCAATGGTGGAAAACAGACATAAATGATCAATATGTTAATAATGATATATTAAAATGATTAGTTAGTGTAAGTAGGGTCTAATCATAAAACACCAAAAATTACTAGTTTATTAAAGACAAAAGAACTATACATGCGTGAGCCGTGCGACGTATGTTTTTTATAAGAATTTCTTTTACAATACTTATGTAGAAAAAAAACAAACAAACAGGCGATTCGTCGACAAAAAGATATGATTTTAATTCTAATTTCACGAAACCCAACATGAATTCCAACAAATAACTGCCTTCCTGAACTAGATCTTTGAAAGCCTTAATGCACAAAGACAGTGTAGCTAACAAACGTAACAAGAAGTTTTGAACTGATAGGCTTTACTACAAGAAAAACAACATGTATCAAATTTCAAGTATCAAAGTATTTTCAGTTAGCATTTTCAGTCCCATTTTCATGTAGACCTATTTGATTAATATTCATCCCTCCATGAGTTGAGTTAGAAAATATCAAAGAAAACGTATTTTTCAATTTCCGCGCTTACAGCGTAGGAAATTGTTTGGTTTACACATTCTATCTAAGTATCTATCTATCTATCTCTGTCACAGTTTTTTGCCGTTTTCGGAAAATCCGATCGGATTTCGGATTGTTTGTTTATTCAGAACAGTTAATGACAGACCCAAAACTCTATGCTAAATGTTATACAAAAGATCACTTTTAATATTAATTCACAAAAATATTAACATTTTTATACTTTTGGAATACTTTTAGAAGTTATTTTAGCCGTTTTATGTTGAAAACTTCCAAATTCAATTATCTTTAAAATTTCTTTAAAAAGTCAGTAAAATATGCACACTGAGCACGTGAAACGTTCTCGAACCGATTTGGTTTTTATGTTTTGAGGAAGAAGAAGCTTTGAAGAAGAATTTTAAGACTTTATCTACTATTGCAATCGAAATATAATCATGAGAACATTCCTTACGGAGAAAATATTGATATTTAGCTGACTCTAGGAAAAATTCTTGTAAAAGAAGATGAAGGTTTGATAGTAAACGAAACTTTGCTGTGAAAAAAACTTTCAATATCACAGCAGAAATGTATGTAGTATCAACATTACTGGTGAATACGTCTGATCAATAAATGCATGAAACATGTTCATTTCATTTAATAAATATTACACCGAAAGTTGAAGATATTGAAAAAAAAACCAAACAAATGGAATTGTCATAGCAGCACAGATCACTTGTGAATGAATTGACCCAAACATACATACTGAAAGTATAAACATGTGCAAGATATTGGTGAACGATATGTCTTATAAAACTGTTTTTCTGGCTCCGAAACGCCATAGTGAATTGAAAAGCGGTAAAAAAATAAAGAAGGGAGTAATTTGGGGAATTCCAGACTGTATCAAATTATTCAACACTGTACAATGCTCGGTCAAGTTATCACTGTGTGGAACTGATTAGTTTTAAATTCACATTTAAAAGATTTTAAGATGACATTGTTCAAAATAATCCTGCAAACCACTCAATGGAGGCACAATGATATAGTTTGGATATATGTCAGGAAAACAAACATTGGATGATGATTAGAATCCAACCAATTATATACATACAATGAGATCACTAAAGCCTTGTGAAAATTTGGAGTGTAATATATTCTAGGACACAGTATTTTGAGGGGACTTTTTTTTGTGTGGATTAAGTTTTGTGACTTTTGCGACTTTTGGTCAAATTCGCAAAATTAAACCCACGCAAAACGTCAAGACATGAATGATTCGCGAAAATAAATCCACGCAAAATTTCATGATTTTGTTTGCTCACTTTTTGGCTCTGCGTACCTTTCGTATATTAACTATTTCCTTGTATTTATCAAGCACCCATTGGTTTTGCAATGTGGCAAGCATGGAAATGGTGATTTTTGCTGCTACTTCTAAGCTATATCATAAAGTACACGCATTGCACTTTGTGGCCATTCGCAAATATAAATCCAAACATTTTCCTTGAGAAGCTCTGACTCTAAAAAATTAGTCCACGCAAAACGCTCTCAAACCTAGGCTCGCAAAAATTAGTCCACGCAAAAAAAATCCCCTTAAGGTATATCATGTTCGAAAAGAACATTTTCATACAGATCCTAACCAAGTTTTATTGTGTCATTTGTCTTTTTGTACACATTGGTGTTATCTATAGACTCCATGGAAGTGGTAATATGCAGACAGTGGTGGATCTAGAGTGTAGTCGCAACTTGTGGAGAAGCGCATTATAATTTGTGAATTCAGTTCATATTATCAATGGGATTATTTGATTCTTTTTCCTTTATGTTTGAATTGCTAACACTCTCCTACACAAGTTGCGGCTTACGTCTGGATCCGCCACTGGCAGGTTTAGTAGAAATAGATTTTCATACTGTATGTTATGTTGATTTAAGTTATGTATACGCAATATAATTTTTATCTTCTCATAATCCTGTCATGGATTAAAATCTTTGAAATGCCCAAGTTTCTCCTGCTCCTATTAATGCAAATTATGAACAATTTCATGTAGTGTTTACTTAAATATATTATCAAATTCACATTTCTGGCAAAATTTGGAAGGTGTGCACAAAGAACAATTGGAAGGCTCTGATATTAAAGTTGGCAGCTACTTGCAGATTTGGTCATAAATAGCCTAGGTCTTCAGTTTTTAAACAAGTTTGGTTGTATAGATTTAATAGTTTAATAGTGTTGTGAAAGTCTTCGATAATCCCATACAGCCTTTTTTTCAAATGATTTTGGTTCACATCTATCGAATATCATTTTATTCTCCATGTGAACCATAAGTCATATTTTGGGAATTGTGAGTCCTTAAAGACCTGTTCTCACGTAAGCAACAAGAACAGAATGGATAGTCATTCAGATATCTTGAAAATTAGCCTAAAGCTATTTCCTCTAGGCCTGATGCGGAAATTGTTCAAGCCCTGAGGCTTCTAGTTAAATGTTTGATATGTAAAACATTAAAAAATTCGCAGACTGCGTTCCTTCGCTAGAGTTTACATGGCGTTATTAGTAGAGTCTCGCAGACTCTAAATCGTAGACTAATTGCCATTTCGGCCGGAGGAGAAGGAGGAGGATGAGGAGGAGGAGTAGTCCAAGGGTGTTTTAGTACGGTATTCGCTCTCGCTGCTACCGTAATAAAAAAGACAGTGAAAGCCAAAAAACTTTAACAATAAATGGTTATAAATAATATACGTTTGCACATAGGAAAAAATATAATGCAAGATGTCCATTAAGCAACATTGAACTTCTTCCGAAGGTTTTATATAGTGAAACTGAACAGTTTTATAAACATATATATCTTTCTCAGGAGGTACACCTTATTTTTCAACATACAAAATTTTACTGGTGCAAGTGCGCCAATGCACCAGCCTAAATTTTCTAATTGAGCATTGCGTTATGGGCAATTTCAGCAGTTTCCAACGAATAAATCTTCAAGAAAGAGAAAAAGGACAGTAGAAATTATCACATACCGGGTGGGCCAAAAAAAACGCACCCATATTTGATTTTTTGATATTTAAATGTATGGGTCTCTAAATCAAAAAATATTTTAACTGGTGTTAATTCAATCCATTGTGAGATATTTTGGGAAGTTTTGGAGCAAAGAAGGCACCTCCAGGCAAAAATCTTTCTCATCTTGCCATACCAACCTTTCAACAATCCTAGCATCTTTTCCAAATCTTTCCGCTAACGTTCCTGCCCTTTCCGATCTTCTTTCGTTTGTGGCTGCACTTGCCCTTGGTGTCTTCAAGCGCTTAAATTGCTTTAATCCTCTCTTTTTCACCATTCTCCTAACAGATGATCTGCTAATCCCGGTATGTTTTTCTATTTCCCTCGGTGTCATATGACTTCCAGGGTTATCCTCTTGCGAACATATCAGATCTTCAATCAGTTCTTCGTTTTCTTCCGTCATTGCCGTCCGAGGTCTTCCAGATCCGGGCCGTCTGTCCATTGAGCCGTGTTCACGAAAGCGATTCAAGAGTCTTTGGATGGAAACTTTGTTCCAACGCTTCGTTGGGTTTTTTTTGCAAATTCGATAGGCTGACCAGCCCCGTTCAAGAAATGATAGCTTTGTCTTCTTGTGTAAAAACCATGACTGCGTTTTGCTTCCGATGGTGACGCTCTTTTTTTAATTTTATTTGCACTATCTGTAACGGCGTATCAGCAATGCAGTGACTTCATTGAAGTCATTACAGTGCTAGAGCATAACCAGAGTATAAACATTTATAGGATATAAGATGAATTTATAAATCAGAAATACTGTTGAGTTAATGAAATAAATTTTCGACGTCAATTTTTCTGCAACCAAAAAATACCCACACTCCTTCAAATGCGAGAATTTTTAGCTTTAGGTGTTTTTTTTCATAAAAATTTTTATTGAGTCGATTGCAAATTAATTAAGGACAACTCATAGAAAAAATTGCTTTCATACTAAAAGTGGTCTTGAAAATATTTTACTTTAAAATTTGGGTGCGTTTTTTTTTGGCCCACCCGGTATATTATTTGCCGAAAGAAAAAAAACATAATAGTTAAAGAACCAATATTATAAATGTCAAAATAAAGAAAACTGACTATTTGTTTGACAGGCTTTAAAAGAAACATTCTACAGTAGAGCATATCAAGCGACAAGGTGTCATATCAAGAAAGCAACAGAAACAGAAGAATAAGACAATCCAACAAGATATCTTCATCAAGATATCTTCATGTAACAAAATCGTTTCACAAATAAAACAGAAGGATGTCACAGCAGTGTTTTATCTTTAAAAGTAATTGAACCAAGTAACATTGTATCTGATATATACAATGCGTATGGTTCCTCATCGGACAGAATTTGGACCTCAACTTGGTCCGGATCATCTAAGTCAGAATTTTTTCTTTGCAATATTTGCGTACCCAATCATCGAACATGGCGAACGTTAATGTATGTTATGTATAAAATATGGTGTTAAAGTAACATTGATGTAACAAAAATGTATTGAAAACTTTGTGGTAAAAACTTGTATTTCAGTAAGTGAAGATTAGATATTGTCATGTATATACTGTTGCAGAAGTAGCTATCACATTTTTCAAATTATATTTAGTGAAGATGTTTGTCAGGAAAAAAGTTGCACTCCTGTTTTTGTCATACAAAAATACTGTCTTTCTAATTACCTGTTATGACTGCAAAATTTCAAAACATCTTCTTGACTTTACATAATACTACTTAGTACCATGCAATACTTTATTATACTATCTTCACAGTCTGAGTATTCTTTTACGAAAAAATGTTTGTGTTTATACAGTAATTATCAAAATTCATAAAAAAGATATTTTTTTCTTGTGTGAGTTTAGCCATGTTTGGACATTTTGGATTTCCCGAATGTTCTTTAAACAAACAAATGCCCTTTGTTTATACTTCGACCAATCAGATTGCAATTTTAATCGGCGTTCGCAAGGGTCTTCTTCGCCGCCGTCTGTATGTCGAAAAGGCAAGAAACCATGGGTGCGAGGTTGTTCCTGATATGTGACTCTCACCATCATGGTCGACACAAATGTTTAATGAAGATGCCGAAGCCATAGCTATTTTGACTAATAAATTATTGAATACGATAAGTGAAGATAATATAATGACGATAAAACAGGATGAGGATATAACAAAATCCAGAGCTCCTTTCTCGATCGTGAAAAAATTGAAAGAGAAGGAGATCTGGGCTCTACTAGCTAAGTGCAGTGGAAACGATTAGGTTGTAAGGATTCAGTATTAAATCGATTGAGATTTTATAAAATAAAATTGCTTTTATAGCTATGATAAAATCGATCATAAAAAACCTTAATAATTAGAAATGGACTTTTATCTGTTATCACTCCTTCAATACTTGAAATATTTCCAATGTTTTTGTAAATTTGGAAGCTTACTCATCATCATCCTGTTCATCATCATCTTACAACTTTTCGTGTTGCTGTTACACGGTGGTACACAATTATTAGCTGACTTTTTTCCCGTTTCAAAGCATGATACTGTAGTTAGGTGGGAGACAGAATGTTTTTTCTAATCTTTTTCCTCAGTTATTATTATATTATACTATGATATTTTAGAAAGGTCGTATACTAATATTGCTTAGACATTTTTCATATTACTTTTGTGTTGTTTTAGTTAAGGGAAGGACAAGGATTTTGAAGCACAGCTTGAAATCTGAAATTTTCCAAGCATGCATTTTCTTTGTGTATATGATGTTTTAGCTCTAAATGTTAGCAATTTTTTTTATTTTAAATCAAAGGTTGAAACGCAGATTTCTAATGGAATTTTTCGCTTTAATTTTGTTTGTTTTCTTTTGGCTCTCACATAATTCCTTTAATAAATCTTATTTTGATTATAAAAAATGTATCCAAGGTTGCAGTTTACACATTTCTTTTGTTTGTAGCAAATACGTTCTAATATTAGTTGCTAAGCCTTATTTACACTTTTTAAAAGGTATATTGCCATTAGTGTGGCTTAGGCCAAAAAGATAACAAAAAGTAATAAAGTTTTATGCAGATTTTCAGCTCCTTCAGTTTAGATCTATTTGGTTTGCATATTCCAAGTTAGTGTAGCCACCGCTACACTATGCCACAAGGTTACACTGCTCATTAAACAATTGGTTGTATTGTAAAAGTTGTTTAACCAAGGGTTTGTCTATTGCGGGTGCATTCATAATACTACTATAAATTATATTCATATGTTGTTTTTTGGGTTACCCTCTTTTTTAATTTCATTGTACTATAAAACAATTTCTGTTGATAAAATTCTTTGAGATGTAATTTTGACAATGAAATAACACGTTTTATTAATAGACACTAGCAATTTCACTTACTTTAATACAGTGTGTTTCAAAACTTTGTTTGTTGCCAAAGTTTTGAAACACACTGTATTCTTTACGCTTCTTTTTCTCTTGTTATCTTATTAAGCGTTTATTACTTATTATACGTAATAAAGCTTGGTTCAGACCTAATCATTAGGACGATTACGATGATTAAAAACGTTATCAATCGTCGTATTCGCCAATCACCAGCTCAGAACACTCTCAAGTACCTGAAAATACTAATTTCAATATTGCTTCAAACACACAAGACTTCTTTCCATTGGTAAGTTTGAACCTCCTTGTAAAATTTGAAGCACGTACCTTCACGACCTTAAAACAATAGAGTTGACGTAAAATTCAATAGATTTTTACATACTACGACGACTACCACGATAAAATGTCAAAAGTATTTGATATTTTGTCGTCGTAAACGCCAGGCGTTTATGACGATTACTTCGATTACAAAAGTGTTCACATTAGATGGTTACGATGATGACGACGTCTACACTAAATTTTAATCGTCGTTATCGTCGTAATCGTCAGATCTGAACCAGGCTTAACAATATACTCTGTGTCTCAAAATGATTAGGACCAGAAAAAGTTTCTCAATTTTTGGCAAAGTTATTTTTCGAAATACAACAACTGTTATTTCAAGAAGGAAAAATACGGCCTGGAAAGATTTTTCAAGGGCTTTCTTCTCATATAACATTTGTTGTATTTCGAAAACTAATTTTCCCAAAAATTGGGAAACTTTTTCTGGTCCCAATCATTTTGAGACGCACTGTATTATTAACGTATTCCCTTAGGAAATTCTGTACGCATTCAAGTTTGAGTTTGCTTTTCTATTTCTCAGTCACACATAATCATTCACGTTGTTCAAGAGTCGCTATCAAGAATCCACATCAAATCTTGTATTGGTTATCCGGTACGATTATTTCATTTCTGTTTTGCTTACATTTTCATGTCTCCTTTTTCAGTCTTTCTTTCTTTGTTTGTTTTTTTCATGCGAGTTTTTTTATCAATTAGCAAATTACTTCAATATTTTTATAATGTTCATTTCAGTTTGAACAATTTCACTCTACAGTGTATTTCAAAATTTTGGCTTCAAAAATTTCAAAAATTTTCATCGCATTTTAATAGAAAATATCCAATTAATTTATAAATTTTATAACGATGCAATCCTTATTTTCTGGTCCTTCTTGTGATATAAATTTTGTAGGAAATGGAAAAGTAGAAAAAGAGAAAATCGAAAAATAAGTTTGCAAAAACTCATTGATTTCTTAACGATCCATTAAGTTGTTTAGCGATTAGATCAGTTTTCGAAAACAAAAACAGTTAAGTAACAATTTTTTATCGCTTTCATTTTAACAAAGCCAATGTTACGCACTTTTGAAAAAATTTTACGTGAGCAATTACTTTAATTGAGAGTCTCAGTTGTCACATAACGGCATAAAAGATTTTGGACCTTTAAACAATAAAGATACGGTTGTTAACATTATGTCTTAATTATATATTTCCCCATAGGGCGAAATATATGTTAAAAGCGGCAGTTCCCTTCATCATCATCATCTTTTTCTTCTTCTTCTCTGTTCACTTTTATAGCCGCGGTTCAGTATTAAACTTTGGCCTAGCTAAGGTAGTAAGAATAGAGGCTAGTGTCTTCAGCAAAGTAGTACGCCATGTTTTTTTTCAGACAGTGCAGTGCAGATGCAGTGCCAGTGGAAGATGTTTGTTTTCTGCTAGCTTTTACAATCATTCAAAATATAAAGCATTAAATGATGGAAATAAATGTTTTTAGCTCAGTGTTGTCCTAAAATGTTCTGTATATATTTTGAATGAACGTGTGACAATTAGAAAAAAAGTTATATCAAATGTTACCGATGTTTTGTTTTTGTTGATGGTAACAACTGTGTTACGATGGTTGGTAATTAATTTCTGGGAACAATAAAGGATTGAAGCAAAGGCGAAAGTTCATCATTATTAAAAGCCAGACTGAAGACTCATTTTTATTTTATATACATCATCATATTTTATATAGGCCATTATAATGGAAACCCTTTATGGGAGAACAGTCAGTTATGTTAATTCAAAGAGTATATATAACAAAAGCTGCAAGTAACAACATGATGTGATATACAACAAGAAGTTCAGGAAACGAATTACGTAACAGTGTTTTAATTATTAGCAGAGGATAGACATGAGATTCATAATAAACGTGAAGGAGACTCCTGTCAAATGTGCTTCCTGGATAGTAGGTTAATCTAATAACAGAAACATAATTTACTATGGATGAATTCCATGATCACACATCTTGTTTTGATACACTGTATATAATAATATATATGTTTTATTTTGTAAAAATTAGACCGATGGAAATTTTAAATTAGTTTCGCATCACGTATCTCTTACAAAATGTCATGCTGCATTTTTTCATTATTCATTAATTTTGTTCTGGGCCATACATAGCCGGAGAACACATCAAATGCACCATTTTGCATTATTGTAATCACCGAAATCCTGCCAGTCAGAGATTCGGTACTAATATAAAATTTTCATCGGCCTATACTGTCAATTTTCCTTTTATGAATAACCTCTTCTTATCTTATATACCTTCTTATCACGAACGTATATAAATCAAAACGCATTCTAACATAACAGTCTGTAAATTAAAAGCACTACACATCCTGTGTTGTCAATCAAGCCAGAAAACAAACATCTGCCTTCTGCTAATACGTATGGTGATTCGGTGATGTATATTTTCACTACAGTACCAAAATCTGTTTATTTATTTTTTAATTTGGGATTAATTAGGAAGGTCATTCAACACATTGACAGTATGCTTAGGAGTTCTTATTCTGAAGAAATAATTTTCGAGAACTTATTTTTTTGTATCAGAGATGTTTATTCGGAATACTTGAATTTAATTTTATAAATTGACATTCTAAGCCCTTTTTTATTGAAGATAACTCTCTTTTTCCTAATTTGGAATGTGACGCATTAGAATTGACTTTAATCAATTTTCTTTTGTTGTTTTGAAAACCTGTATACAACTTTGATTGTATAATGTTGTAAGTAGTAACTCGAGCTACAAAAAGGAACTGTTCCGTTGAATTACATTGTTTTCCATGATTTTATGGTACAAGAGATCGGAAACTTGTCAAGCTTCTGCAAGAATAAAGATTATATGTTTATTATGATGGCATTGCCGTACATTTTGATGCAGTTGTTAATATTTTGTAAAAAAAACTATTCAGTTAAGGCGAAATATTAGTCGCACATAGGTCATATAATTTTTAGCAATACCCATAGTAATTTTTCAGTCACTTTTTAAATCCTCAGCAAGAATTGTAAGTGAAACCATCTTCAGTGAGTTTGTAATAAGTTCAAAATAAGTTCTTCTTCTGGTTATCAAATTCAATTCCACCCTGATTAGTAAGGACAACGTTTTTATCTGAGTATCAGGCTGACTTGTCAATAATGCTTATTTTGCTGGTAATTGTATCATTGTAGTTGCATAGCGAAATGATAAATTTTTTGTTATGGTTATCAATGTAACACAGTAATTTTTTGGCAGTTTTGGGGAAATATATAGTCGCATTTTTTTGATTGTTAAAAATATAATGAGTTGTTCCATACTTATTTTTCGATTTTCTCTTCTTCTACTTTTCCATTTCCTACAAAAATTACATCACGAGAAAGACCAAAAAATAAGGATTCCATCGATATAAAATTTACAAAAATTAATTGGATATTTTCTTCAAAAATGCGATGAAAATTTTTGAAGCGAAAGTATTGAAACACACTGTACAGCGTGTCCACGAGAAAGTGGGCGCCTATGTTTCAAGAAACACATCTTATGTTTTTCGTGCTTGTTTTGTTCAGTTTTTATACCAAAAGAAAGAACATTTTTTTATACTCTCTAAATACATGACCCTTTTAATAGAAACATAAATTTTCGGGAAATTATAATTGATTTTACCATGAAACCACGCAATTAAATCAATAATGGTCAGTTAACGCTTGCTTGAATAGGAGTTAATGACTCGAGTAACATGGAAAGTCATGAAAAATTTAAATATTGTGATAAAGCTGCATTTATATTTTGAAAACGCATATTTTTTTACAAACTTGAAACATAAGTTAACAAGTTTTTTCTCTACAAATCTTTTACGAAGATTTAAAAAAACTTTTTAAAATGTTTTTTTTTTGCTTATGAAGATTTTGGCAAAGCGTTGGGAATACAAAATTATTACATCGTAACAAAAAAACTTAAGGTAAGTTTACACAATGAAAGAAATTTGTGCCTATTCAAAATATTTCGTGACAAGCTTAGCACAACACCACCAACAGCGGTTGTTTCAACGAAACAAAGAGTTTATTGCTCGTTAAAAGTCTGCTTTATTGATCATTACAAAACTAACAACCGTATCGAAAGAAAAAATACTTAATATTCTTTAAAATAACAATTTTTAAAAATAAGAACTTTTTGCAAAGCTCGTAAATTCTTCTTTCCAACGGTATAAAAACCGATTGTATTGGTGAAATTTGAAAGGTTTGTTGTGTTTCAAACCAGGTGCCCACTTTCTCGTGGACACACTGTAATTGCATTGAAGTTTCGATTAGTGTCAATTACAGTTTTGAAATGCCCTGGGTGTATATGTAATCAGAAATGTGATGTTTGTGTTGTTAAAACCATTCAAACTTTTTTTCAAATGACCAAAATGTATATGTTCTAGGAAAAATATTTTGAATTTATAAGTTACGAGCTTGCTGAACATGGGCGGATCAATATGTTGTTGATATTATTTTGTATGAACAAACATGTCATTCAGTTTATTGGCTGTATAAACATTATAATAAAGGATTTCGGATTGTGTCAAATATACCTTTCAAATGTCCTGAGGAGCACGTAATTAGGAATGTAATGCATTGTAGAAATTATTCAACCATTTAATGATTCAAAAATCATTCAAGTTTCAAGAATGTTACTATAGTATTTCATTTTTGATACTTCAGCTGATTTTGCAGAAATCCTTCTTCTCATAAGGGCATCTTGTTACAAACTATTAAAGACTTGAAGTAAGCTTCCATGTTCCACTTCCAAGACTCCATCCAAATATTCCCGACTTTTGGCTTCCTCGCTCCGCCAATCGATTTTCTTGATTGAATAGTTGTTTGAAAGATTTGGAATTTTACGTGCGTTACTCTCACAACACAAAATGCCGTTCCTCCTATGCTTCGTTGCTTTTGTTTCCTGTGTTTGGTCAAACCTTTGTGTTGTTGAATGTACCAGATCGGGTTATCTTTGCGCGTCTTTGTAAACTCTATTTAGCCAAGCAGCAAGGAAGTCCTTGATGTTGTCGTGACAGCTTGACAATAAATGCTCTTTTTACGATGTGACATGGCATTCATCAAATCTTTCACCAAAAACGCAGTAAGATTGCAAGTTTGATAGTCGCTCCTTATATCTTAAATGTAATGAATCCCTGAATTTTGCCTTGCTCAAGTTGAGATTACTCTTGATTATCAACACGAGCATGAATCCTTTTACACGCATTTATATACTTCGAATCCTGAATTTAACAATCATTCCGACAATATCTTGCTTGTAATGTGTTTTTTTGTTGTTTTTTTTTTTTTTCTCTTAAATTTTGTACATGTACATATATTAATAGTTTTTAATCAATAGTGTTTCTCTTATTTTAATTTTACCATTGATTTTAACTATTTTATTTTATGTTTAGGCAGAAGAACCATTTGTACATTTAATGGAAGCCAAATAAATGATTATTATTGTTATTATTATTATTATTATTTTTCAGCAACGTTTTCAGCATGTTCTGAAAGCGCTTCGCAAATTCTTTTTAAGGAATTGCTCTTTGTTCCTTTTTTACCTGAGATTAATCATTGCCATTCTTGTTGGTTTAGTTAAAAACGTCTTCTGTTTGATTAACCAAATTCACGTAAAATTTTGTGACTTTAGTTGAAGCGTGATATTGCTCGCTGGTTTCCGAAGACAAAAGTTTTACACCTAAACAAACGGCTGACGGGTCGAGTTAAAGGAGGTTTCGATGATTCCTTATCACTGTGCATTCACCTCCGAATAGCGTTAAATGGAACTTATCGTTTATTTGCTCATGAAGTATGTAAACTTTGACTGATAGCCTTTCGTGTATACAGCACAAGTAGCTTGTGGTTGTGAGGCCGCTATTCACGGAGTAACCGTACTCATCACTATTCACTTCAAGTGATGAATTTAACCTCCAAACAAAAGTTAACTGAGCAAAACAAAACGTTAAATGATGATGATGATGATGATGATGATGATGATGATGATGATGATGATGATGAGATGATGATGATGATGATACCCTTACGTACTACTGTCTTTGAAACTATGATTGTGGGCTCTGTAAATCTTTCACAGAAATTAATACAAAAGGTAGCACAAGACTTCAGTTTTGAAAGTTCAAAAAGGCGGTTATTTGTTCGAATTCAGTTTTGGTGTCATGAAATTATAATTGAAAACACATATACAGTGTCTTTCAGAAAATTGGATTCAAAAAATATGCTCGCAGTTTTTGAAGAAAATATCCAATTAATTTTTATAAATTTTATATTGATGGAATCCGTATCTTTTGGTCTTTCTCATGATGTATTTTTGTAGGAAATGGAAAAGTAGAAGAAGAGAAAATCGAAAAAATAAGCTTGCAAAAACTCATTAATTTCCTAACGATCAATTAAGATGTTCAACAATAATATCAATGTGTGAAAACAGAAACAGTTACATAACAACTCTTTATCGCTGTCACTTTAACAAAGCCAATGTTTCGCACTGTATATTTTTTTCTCGAAGAAGAACGTTTTTTATACATAAGCTCTTATAAAAAAAACATACTTTATACACAGCTCAAGCATGTATAATTCTTTTGTCTTAAATTAATTTGCTGTTGTTTTACGATTAGACTTTATTTACACCAACTAATAACTTTAAACATAATGCCTGTTTTCCGCCAGTAAGATATCTCTAAAAAAACAAGCTTTAAAGAGGTTTTCAGATCTTTAACCAAAATATCGAAAGCATTTGTATGACAAGTAATTTTGCTGGTACCGTTTTGCGCCATATAACTCTTGTTTGAGTTTATATCAGGTGGTTTTGTGACCAATCATCATTTCAGTAGTCCTGCTTTGTTACATTTACGTTTTTCTATTACTTGTTTTGTTACCTAATCTTTAACTGTTATTGTGGCAAACTGGTCGGTTTCTTGCACGCACTGACTTTTGATAAACAACTAAGTTCTACTTGAAAGACATTTTTATCGCTGACGTTTTTTAAATTGTTATCATCTTTCTTGTTTTGTTGAGATTAGTTTTATGTTTATAAATACTTTAAACCAAGACCTAGTGATGCCCAAGACATAAATATCATACTGCCTGAACTACGTAGTATATGATTTTAGATTTTATTGAAATTTTTATGCATGGACACATTGAAAATATATATGCAAAGACAGCAAAATAAAGTTTATTTCGACATCGAATTTTTGTCTATAAATGTAGTAACCCCGAAACGTAATAATGCAATTTCATTTGCTGATCACCCAAATAATCATTGTGCTGGGCGCAACAGTCATTTGCTTTGTTTGCCTTAGGGTTTTATTTTTATACATTGTTATTTGCCCTTTTCACGCCGCTCCAGCAACGCTCGTCCTCATTTGCGCAATTTTGTCAAGGTCCATGGTCACATTATCATAGAGAAGCAATGCACATAATCATACAGGCTATGGGCGTTAATAATTGCACAAATAGACATGTTACACTTGTAATACTGAGAAGTTGGATTTTTTGCAGGCCCTATGTACTTGAATTAAGCAAATTAATTATGAAACAAACTTTCCCGGGTTTTCACGAAAAAAATCAAAAGGACTGATTTGCGAAATTAATTCATCCAGAAATGTGCTTCTATTGTGAACATAAGTTGTAACATGTAATAAAGAATCGACGGGCGACAATTTGTGAAAATGTTTCGCTCGTGGACCATTGTTTTGGAAAAGCCGATTGCGCAATAAAACTTCGCTTCATCGATTTTTTAGCCGTGTACAGAGTATGATTGAGTTCAACTTTTTCGCTTGTCAAAAATTCGCTTGTGATAGACAACCAATCAAACACACAAAATGCTGATACAGTAATAACATCAAAACGGATAAAAAAAATGGCTGAACAAAGAAACGCACGTGTTGGAAATTATTTATTTAAATTTGTTAAAAATTAAAAAAGTACATGACTGTCAGTTTCACGCTTAGAGGTACTTTATACGGTCGAACTTTCGCCTTGTCTAATGTCAATCAATTGACCTGCGATTAGACATTGTCAATACTTTTACTTAAGAATGTAAGCGTTTTCATAAGTACAGGTCAATAGATTTACGTTAGACAAGGCAAAAGTTCGCCCGTATAAACTACACTTTAGTGCGATCCTCAGATATACATACAAATGAAAAGTTCAAGGTGTTTATATACAATGCTAAAAAAATGCTAAAAAAACGGGATAAGTGAAGTAATTTAGTCCGGTGGGACTGATTTATAACTGTTCAAAAGAAATTTGTTTAAATGACGACACTTAGATATCAATTCCGTTCTTTTGTTTAATAAAGGAAGCTCTGAAGTTATTATATTGTACTTTTCTGTTAAACAAAGGTTGCAAGTTTTACTACCGTTTCTGTACAGTGTGTCCCAGAGAATTTCGGTCTGAGATTTTAACAGCTCATAACTTTTCACACATATATCAGATTTTAGCAATTTTTACACCATTCGATAGGATTTTATTCATAGATTCTAAAAATATACATTTTGTTCTCCAAAACCTTTTAGTTTGGAAACAATTAAGGATTTTACCATGAAAAAATCCAATTATCTTCTTAATGGTTAATTAACACATCTTTCAATAACAGCTATCAACGATCATTATCAAAAACAATAACAAGTCAAGTGACTGTAAAACACAAGAGTCATTAAAAACAAAACTTTAAGCTGTCTCAACATGTCCCCCGTTTCTCTTGACATAGCGATTTGCTCTTGCTGTCATAAAGAGTGGCAAATAAAATTTTGATTTTGTCTAAGATTATTTGCTGCGTCAACAATTTTACTTCTTAACTCTGATAGACTCTGGATCTCAGTGGAGAAAAGTTTTTGTGGCTTCTAAAGATTGCTCATATGATGTCATAACAATTTTGTAGAAGCCCCCGTCTCACAATTTTTAACTTTGTGATGAGATTATAATTTTAGTGTGTTCAATAACACCACGACATGTTCTTTATAAACAAAAGAATAATCGCACGTGAAAACTTACTTTTATTAACCATTAAGGAGTTAATGACCGTGACAGTTTAAAGAAATCCTTTTTACTGCAAAGGTGTTGGACTAAATTATTTAAAATATAGGTTTTTAAAATCCTTAAAAGAAATGCTATCGAATGATGTAAAAATCTCTAAAATCTGATATGTGTGTGAAAAGTTATAGCTTGTTAAAATCTCAGACCGAAATTCTCTGGGACACACTGTATGGCATAGCACGATCGATAATTTCCCACGTAAGCTTAGGTTCGATTCCATTGTTTTTTAATTCCCACACGTACTTTGAAAGTTCAGTTGATTTCGCGGCTTTTTCGTGTCTTAGAGAATAGTTGTGACTCGCCCAGCGATCTTTATTGAACTTTCCACCGGTCAACCCAATATAGTGCTTGCCTACATCGTTTTCACATTTTGTCACGTGACATTTATAAATTACACTTTCAACCAGGCAATTACCTCCAAGGGGACAGCCATTATTGTTTCGACAGTTACAAGGGCTCATCTCATTTGCGGGTTTTGGTGCTTCCCTCAGAACCTTTTTATTGTGTGCAGAAACGATGCTGGCCATATTTGGTAGGCAGCTATAACTCACTTTCAACGTATTTCTATTAAATATCTTCCGGAACTTGTGGTTGCGCGGAAAACATCTGTCAACGATGGTTAAAAATCTTTTGGCGACATTTGTTTTTACGCTGATGCTAAACGGAGGGTTGGACCATATAATCTGACGCTTGCGAGGTCTTTTTCGGTTGTTGGGTTTGTTTACGTAGGTAATCTGCTCTGTATATCCACTGGCTTTTAACGCATTGTTATAATAGGGTGCTGCTCGATCGAATATTTCTTTGCTTGACGAGATCCTTGAAATACGGTTAGATATCATGCTTGGAATGTATTTGATGATATTAGGGGGATGGTTCGATTTTGTGTTTATATAGATTGGTTGACTGTTTGGTTTTGCTTATGGTTGGTAAGTGTTTTTGTTTAAGTCAAAAATGACATCGAGGAAGTTAACAGTTTTCAGATTGGTTTCGATCGTGATTTTCAACTCGAATTCTTCCCTGAAGAGTTTTGTGATATCTTTTCTCAAACGATCAGATTCGGGCTCAGAAACCTCGTGGAAACAACCAAGCTCATCATCTCGATATAAGCCGCATGTGTTAAATCCGTACAAATTACTGAGTTTGTTGAGTATAAACAAACCAACTAGTTCGCAAAGTTCCGCGCCATCATAGCTCCCCATGGTTACATCGAAGTTTGGGTTACCGTTTTTTTTATCCAACTGCTGCCTTGTGTGAAAAGAAGCGATTTACGGGCGTGCATTATGATTTTCTCGTGACTGTCAGGAATGTTTGTGAATTCTTTGGCGAATGAAAGTGATTTCATGAGGAGATTCTCTGTTATAGAAGGGTAGGATTCTTCAATATCGAACTGACCAAATATACATTTACTTTTGTTTTGGATGTTCTTAAACCATGGGATGACGTCGTCAGAGTTACGCCATTGTTGGACTTTTGTGGTTTCTCGGAGTGAATTGTTGATGTTTTCAAGTAGTTGTTTGCTGACCTTTCCAAGCTCTGGTTTGGCGGGATTGATGAGTCGGCACTTGGGGTTATTTGTGAAATCGAGTTTGTGATCTTTCAACGTGATAAAAGATACATTTCTTGCAAGGCATTCGACTTTATCATCTATTCCAAGATCCTTGGCAACAGATTGAGCTTCGATGTTTATGTTGTTATAAGTTGTGGTATCTGACTTTTTGTACGTCTTGGTCACACTTTCAATGTAAAGTTTGTCGTGGCTGTTTTTGTCGAGTTCGTAAAATTTGCGCGATTTGTCTCCAGGGATTAAAGCTTTATCTAGGGAATTGATTCTTCTAATGTCGTCACGTAAAGTCTTCTGGAATTCGTCGTGGACTGGTTTGAACGAGATGTTTTGTGTTAGATTTAGCATTTCGTTTTCGAATTGGTCAAGGTCAGGGTAATGTGGTGGACATTTTAACGTCTTGAATCCATAGCTTGGTTGACGTGGGTTGTCCGACTGGTTATCCGACTCGAAGAACAATGCTTTCCATCGGACTCGTTTGATAAACTTTTCTACTTTATCCGTTAAACATTTTAAATAAAGTTTCTTTGATGGTATTGGTATATTTTTCATTGAATAATCAAGATTGAATTTCTCCATGTTTCAATATATCAACAAATAAATAACATCCATTCAAGAGTGCTCAACAGTAAAAACAACAGGAGCAAGTTAATATGAAGTAAAGTGAACAAATGCTGAAGACAGTGCTCAATACTATGTAGAGCATAATATTTATTTAAATTTGTTAAAAATTAAAAAGTACATGACTGTCAGTTTCACGCTTAGTGCGATCCTCAGATATACATACAAATGAAAAATTCAAGGTGTTTATATACAATGTTAAAAAAATGCTAAAAAACGGGATAAGTGAAGTAATTTAGTCCGGTGTGTTGGAAATTATGAAATTTCTGGAGATCTGTTAAGTCAGCTGGTGCAATCAGTTCAGGTATTACTTAATCTTCCTGATCTTCAAAGTCAACAACAACAACATTGTGATGAAACAGAAAAAGAAGAAACTTCACCTGAGCTTGTAAATGTAGGTCAACATAATAACTATGATGCAGCACAAACCAGCTCTGGTGGTAGTTGTGCTGTTGATTGCTTGCTATATCATGCACTTTTTACGGTAACAGTGAAGTGAATACCGTATTAAAACACCCTTGTTCGAAACTCCCTTCTTCTTGCAGTTACAAAGATTCTTTCGCGAACTTAAACTTTTTAAAAGCATTTTATAGCAGTGGAAGAATTTGAAAGATACTTTAAAAAAATGTTTAGATAAACGCAACAGGGTCACACGATCAGGTGCTGGTCTAACTGACCTTCCTAAATGTAAATACTTTAACCAGTTGTTGTTTGTGCATGATAAGAGTGCCGACAAGCCAACTGAAAGTAATGTTTCACAGCCGACCATTGCGGATTTAAGCCCTATCTCTCCACTACCACTGAACAGTCCTTCACCATCAACAACATCAACTTGCGGTAAAGAAAGAAAAAGAAAAGCAAGTTCATTCATTGATAGTACTTTAGAAAAATCACTGATTGATTGTGATAAAGCTATTAAATCCATGGCTGACGAGGACAAGGATAAGGATAGTTTGTTTTGTAGGAGTTTGATCCCTATGTTAAAGGATCTGCCCTTGAAAAAAAGAAGACTGGCTAAAATTAAAATCAGTCAATTAATTTTTGAGATGCAATATGAAGATGAACAAGAGGCCCCTGGGGCCTGAAGGTCAGCGCTGTCGGCAAAGCTGAAAAATAATGGACTGCAAAGCAAAATCGAAATAATTTTTACTCCGGGAAGGTCGAAATAGGAAATATCTAGAGTGACAATGGTTAAAGGACGAAACCATTTTGGTTAAAAACAGTCTAAAACAGATATTGAATTCATAAAGCAATATCATTGAAAATTTAATTCAACACAATACATCAGAGACATTAAATATACAAAAAATTTATTCAAATGCCTCACATTTACCTTGTACACAAATAAAACCAATTCTAAGCAGATAAGACTTTCATGTATATTTATCTACAAGAAGTCACGTCCAATTGAATTGAATTGAATGGAATGCGAATCTGATTTCAAGTAAATAAAAAATATATATTATAAATATGATCAAATTCAAAACTAAGTTACTAATTCTATATTTCACAAAATTCAGAGCAAGCTGTGGTTCTCACTATCACCAAGTTCAAAAGCAAACTTCTCTCCCATATAATTTATAAAAAAGGAATTGCTACAGATTAAAAGTAAGTGACAATGTTATGGTTGTATGTTTGGCACAGTGTACTAACTTATATATTTTCGCCTTTCTCCAGATTGAAAATAAGAAAAAGTAAGCAAATGCGGATTATTTGTTTAAGAAAATACAGGGTCTAATCTAGAATGGAAGAGCAGCATCCAGCGGAAGGACAAAATGGGACATTATAAACATCCAAAGGGCACTTTTTTTAGGAAAAGGGCAACCTGAGCTTTATTTCGGTGGGTTAAACCTGTGACCCACCTATACAAGCTTTTAAAGTGAAATAAATTTTTAAAAAATCCAGGGGACAGCGTCCGATCAATAGACGCTTTTTTGGACTAGATTAGACCCTGAAATGAAAGAAACTCACGGTCATGCAGACACAGAGTATTGACAATACAAAAGTGACAATCTTACAAAAAAGTCAGTTTGGAAATTACAATTAGTTCTGACAGCGTTCAATAAGTTTTACAGTAATAATTATCCAGCTTCTGATAACTCATAAGCCCAATAAATCTGGTAGCTATGTCTCTGACTCTGCTCACTAAGTGTTCAATATAACAACATCGCCAACAATTTTCCTAAAAAAATGTGAAAGGTGGCATTGAAATGTTAATTGATGAATTTAATATTAAATTTCTACAGAAAAGTTTTTTGCAACTTTGGTTGATCAACATTGCTTTTATATTTTGCGTAGCAAACCAATATCTTTATAAAATATTAACCCTGTGTGTATAATGGAACTTACAAAAAGTTTCTTTCACGTGTACAATGTATTTATTATATATTTACCCATAGCGCGAAATATATGTTAAAACCTCCAGTTTCCTTCTCCTCCTTCATCTTCTCCGTTTACTTTTATAGCCTCCATTCTGTATTGAACTTTGGCCTAGTCAAGATAGATAAGAATAGAGGCTAGTCTTCAGTGAAGTAGTGCGCCATTTTTTCAGTCAGTGCAGTCTCCAAGCTTTTAAGATGATTCAAGAGATTCAAACGTTAAGTGATGGAAATAAAGACGTTTTAATTCAATGTTTTTGTAAAAGTTTTGTTAACATTTTTGAATGAACGCAAGTAAAAGAGAAAAAAAGCGAGATATCAATATGTCATGGACGTTTTGTTTTTGTTCATAACAATGCTATGATGAATGGTAATTAAATGCTTGGAACAGTAGAGCATTGAAACTGTGATTTCAGTGCAAAGGTGAAAGTTCATTATTAAAAGCCAAGCTGAAGACTTATTTTTATTTTACATCCTGATATAATGTAGGCCAACTGCTGAAAACACATCATAGATGTACAACCATATATGAAGGAAACCCTTTTCAGGTGGACAACAACCAGTTGTTAATTCAAGGAGTACATAACAAGAATTGCAAGTAAAAACGTGATGTTTTATATGCAAAAAGAAGTTCAGAAAACCAATTATATACATATATACTACGTAAAATATTAAATAGCTACACACAGGATTGAGACATAATAATGTGAAAGAACCTGGTCGAATGTGCCTCCTGGGATAGTCGTGTAATTCAACAACATTCATTCAATTCCAGGATTACGTATACTGTTTTGATATTGTATATGATGTTTTTATTTCGTAGAAATTAAATATATGTCAAATTTCCTTAGGTAAATCAAAATACATTCCAACATAACAGTCTGTAATTTAATAAATCAAGCCGAAACAAAAACTTCTACTTCCAACTATGCAGTGATTTGGTTATGGATGTATATTTTCACTACCCAAATTTTCATTTGGGATTTACGAAAGTCATTTTTATTACATTATATAACATGTATGATATATTATGATAGTGATATATTATGATGTGAACATATTTTTTGAATCAGAGATGTTTATTTTGAATACTTGAATCTAATTTTATAAATTCTGATTTTTTCTTCCCTAATTTAAAATGCTACACATAATATTTTTTTAGTAAAACTTAGTTTTTGATTATAGTATTTAGCTTATAGTATTTATGTCCATAGTAACTTCTAAGTCACTTTTTAACTCGCTAAAAAATGAAAAAAAACTTATCATTTGACCATGTACATCTTCATTTCATAAACTTAAAAATAAGTCGTTTTGTACTATTAAGTTCAAATCCACCCTGATTGGTATGGACAGCGTTTTTATCTGAACATGATCAGTTTGATAGTAGATATACCACTGTAATTATTTAATGGTATACATTTGTTTTGTGGTTATCAATGTACACACAATAATTGATAAAATGTTTGCAACTTTTGGGAAGTATATAGTCGCATTTTTGCGAATTTTGTATTTATTAGGAATGGTTTTGTAATAATTCAAAGTTTCGGCGGCAGTATGTTGATGAATATATATGCACAAACACAAAAAAATCAAATTCCTGTGGTGGTAAAATGGGTTTATTTTATTCTACAAAATTGAAATATTGGTTAATTTCTTTCCCCTGAAAGAGTCACCAATTGTATCTCAGTAAACCCTTGCTTTGATGATGACTAATCGGTAGCATCATAGCGAACTTTTGAGAAACTCCACGCAGTGATTTCATGATTTGCTGTTTTCATGGCCACACTCACAATAAGAAAACGTTTTAAAATATCGTCTTTTAACCTATTCATGCAACAACCATAGTTGGAAAATAACCTCTGATTCAGCCTACAACAGACTTCAGCCTACAATCGAGGCCACAAAATCTTGGAATTACGGACGGAAGGACGGACAGACGTACAAACGCTAATGAAAGATCAGCTGCTATCGCACTGACCAATAAAACAATAAACTTTTATCCACTAATTCCTTTCTTCTTTCTTTTTTCTTCTCCATAAAAATAAATCAGATACAACAAGAAAACAAAAATTAATTGAGGAAGTAACTTATTCTGGGAAGTATTGTTTTTAAGAAACTCTAGTAACAGTTTCCATCTGCCATTCAACCTGTCCTTCGGTAGAACAAAAATATTTTTTAAATGTGTCACGAACATCTTTAGCTTGTTTTGAATAATTGTTTGACCCTGTCTTTTCTATAGACTCTCATCCATTACAACAAGAATTCTCTTTCCTCCAATAGCCCCATCGGAAACCACTTGAATCGTCAGTATCAACATAATTTGATGGACAGTATCTATCATTACTATCGGATCTTTTTTTCATAAGGAAGTTGTGCAGAGCGACCACAGCTTCCGTAATTTTAACCACTTTACAGACATCTGCAATGATGGGTCTTCGAAAGATACGAAATCTTGTGGTCGCTATTCCAATAACCAATTTTCAATAACCCTCCGCGCACGGGAAAGTCGTTGATTAAATATTCTCTGATCAAGTGGAAGGTATTGATTTGGGTAAGGTTTCATCATGTGGGTCTTGAGAGAAAATTCATCGCCTCCGACGAAAGCGTATGGTAAAATATACTCAGAATTTTCAAGATGTTCGGGTTGTGGTAAACCTAAAGTGTCATTTTCAATGGCATACACAAGGTTGTTGTTACTATAGACACTACCATCGCTCTGTCTCCCAGAATCTCCGATATCCACCATTAGGAATTCGTAATTTGCGTTGCAAACAGCAAGAAGAACTATGCTGCGTGTTTTTTTATAGTTAAAGTATTCACTACCACCATTATGAGGTGCTTGCATAACTACATGCTTCCCATCAATTCCTCAATTTTTTCGCCCCTAAAAGTTCGCTTCGGGCGAAAAGTTCGCTGTGTGTAAATCCGCCTTAATTTAATGAAACGATAATCCTTTTCATAACAAATGACGTCCTTTTTAAAGTAGATAAGTTTTGAGACTTGAGACACGAATTAGCAGCGCAAGTTTGGAAAGAAAAAGTTTTCTTGCGAAAATACATTTTTGAGGGATACACGAAGATTTGAGGCACGATAATTTAAGGACGAAAGAACGAAAGGAACGTGAAATTAAAAGTTGCTGTGTAAAGAAGTGAAGTTTTAAAGAGTGAAAAATAAGGAACTGATTACTGTTCTTAATGAACTGTTTAAAAGGAAAGATAATTATAAATATTTCAAACTGACATGTAAGAGAATAAACGTTTTCAAATAAATACTTGTTCCTTTTATCTATATATTAATAGCCGATTCTCTGTTTGTTTGTTTATTTGTATGTTTGTCTGTTTGTTTGTCTGTCTTCCACGCAAAATGGTAGATGCGGAGAACAAGCAGCAGTGGCATAACGGTAGGTTGTTTGGCTGGCACACCAGAGTTTCAGGGATTGAGTCCGCCTATGTCCTAACACAAATTGAACCGACCGTCAATAGGGAAAACTGACTTTCGCAGCGAAACGATCCCATAGATTTTTTGATCAGTGTTTTGGGCTATACAACATGGGTACACTTTCTGTTGCCAATTTCTAAATTTTTAACTTTTTCTTGATCTAAAAAAAACAAAAAACAGCATGTTTTGTCAACGTTTTGGTTGAAGTCACCCAATTCCAAGAGTATGATACAAAATGTACATAAGTATATATACAATATTGTTTTTTGTTTTACAATTAATTAATGCAAAACGGTTCTTCAATTAAATAAATACAAAGGAGCTGATGGTATGATATCTTTTAATGGAGGGTTATCACGCATAACAAATAAGCTCTTTTTTAACTCCAACAAAAAGGGATTGCTCCCCTGAGCCAAAATTTTGAAGTCGTCAAGAGATGGGGTGCAATAACACTGTTTGAGATGTTCTCTAATGCCAGACAATTGACATGACTTAGATATCTTACCTGTTAATGGAGACACAACAATGTGCACACTTACTCGGACTTTGAGATGCCGTGACGGTTCCCCTATATATGTAGCGTTGCAGTTATCACACACATACATGACGCCAAACATTAACTCTTTCCACATACGGTCTTTAAACCGAAAATCTAGTGTGTTCTAAAGGTGACATAAATTTTACAACAGTTTAGAGTGTTCTGAAACAGTTTCTGAAACAAGTCTAGTTCTAGTTTGTGAGGATATAATGGCCAGATAAGGAAGAACAAGTAGCTTCTTTTATTCAACAGTGTGAACGATTTCATTTTGACATTGAGATCTCATCATGAACAGTTTAAATACTTTATCAACAAAACTTCCACGACAACCATTACAATGAAAAACCTCTTTGATTTTTTTAACTTCTAGATGAAAAGCAGACCAAATGGAACATAAATTAAAGCAGCGATGTAGTAAAGTATAAATTAAAACCAAATTTGTAAGCTTCAGGTATGAAGCTTTCAAAATGCGTGTAAATACCACTAAATGTGGGTTTCCTGTACACAGAAGTAACAAACTAACCATTTTGGATTTGTGGAATACAGATATCAAGAAAGGAGAATGTATCATTTTCTTCAATCTCAGATGTAAACGAGATATTAGGATGACAATTATTCAAATAGGCTTGAAACAAAGGTGGATGCTTTGGAGATGAAAAGAATACAAAAGTATACCATAGTACCTTAAATTTTCCAACCAGTTTTTCTCGTGAAAGCATAAAAATGTGTTAGCTAGTGTAGGTCCTAAAGGTGACCCCATGGCGACATGCAGATCAATGAGTCAGCAAGTTAGCAATAGAGTTTTGTCAACTCTGCGAAACCGTTGCCGTGGGGGTCATCTGGTGAGCATAATTAGTGTTTAATTCCCATTTTCTTGCAGTAATCGTCCAAGTCGTAACTGTTATATGGTGGGCCCTGACGAGATCTAAAATGCGATCCAAGCATGGCTGCAGCTTGCTGAAGGCTATTGACTTCACAGTATCTACCCTACAGTGTTTCAAAAACCGATCGATTGTTACGTGTAAGTAATATTTTAAGCCTATCAAGCCCTTAAAATCGATGTGAAGTCGCTACCATGGTTTTGTCCGCAAGCGTATTCTGCTGGGGTTGTTTTAGAGCAGTGTGGATAACTGCATCGAAGCACGATCTGCAACGTCTGACATTTTCTTTTACCAATATGTGCATTCTCGGGGACCAGCATGTTTCTTGGAGAAGATTAAGTGTTCTACTTTTTCTTTCGCGACTTTTGTGGGTGATCCCAATTACATCTGCTTGGAAAGCTCTTGAAATCACTACTTTATCACCTCTAAGGATGATAATGTTAATGACAGCTTATTAAAACGTTTCTATGGTCAACTAAAGGTTTTAGATAGTATTTAGGCTTGGCTATATCCTCCTTCAATTGTTGTATGATTGGATCTCACGTGAGCGCTGCTTGCAGTGTAGCGATGGTTACTTCACAGGGTATTAGGCACGTTCGTTCATTTGTTTACGAATCGCAGAATATTATTATGCGCATGAGCTAAATTCATCGCGTTTTCGCATACGAAATGTTGTGCTGTATAAAATGGAATGGCTTCATGCACCCTCGTTAATTAGGGGGAAATTTATAATTCTGTGAGAAATGTACATACTTAAATGATTTTGCATGAAGTACACGTGACCACAGGTTACACTGACAGAGCCATCACATTCGATTATCAATTGAATTGATGAATATTCTTCGATCTTTTCAAAAGAAGTGTTATCGAGAATACCCTGCTCTGCTCGTCGAAATTACAAATATCGCGATTTTTTATCAATAAAGGTACAACTGATTCTGAAACCTTATATATTCATCTACTGCTCCTGAAAAATTCACGTTGGTGTCAGTTTTTTTCATCAAGTTATCAACATTTTTGTACTTCCCTTACCCACCACATCAAACATGGCTTCCGCCCCTGTCATCCGTTGTGAAAACCTGTGCAGATTATGTGGTGAAAATTCAGAGAAAAAATCATTCTCTGTTTCTAAGATAACGGAAATATGTTTGGCAAGATCAAATATTGTCATCAATACTAACAGGGAGATGCATTTTCGGTTACCATAACTCGATGCAACCACCTACAGGGTCATTCAAAAAGTGCGATTTGGCTCACTTATCTTTGATTTTGTAAAATTTTGACGTAGATAATAATATGAATGATCAAGCCCAAAAGTGTTCAGGGTGTAGCTTTACGACAAAATTGACGATCTGTACGGTGGCGGGCAGGCCAAAGTAGTTACTTTTTTCAGTTAAGAAGAAATTATTCTCCGCGAAAGTTTGAATTTTACTTAGAAAATTGTTCTCGGTGATCGCGTCGAGCAACTGATTCTAAGTATTTTGTTGTTTTTTTCTTATTATTCTACTCCTATCATTGTTAGTGCATTTGATTTTGCTTGCATTAGTAGCATAATGTCTGATTCTAAGAGTGTAGTAGTTCAACTTAAAATGTTAGGACCTATGAAAAAGTGTAACCAAATAATGACTAGAGGCACATCGATCGGGTTGTTTGTTATTTACAAGGCACCCACGCATGGGAATGGGAATTGTTGATATAGGGCAGTTGTTGATCAAATGAAAAGACCAGAAATTAGATTAGCACTGTTTAATAAGCCTGAAAAAATCACCAATTACGTGTAGCTGTGGTAAAGTTTGTGAGAGAAAATCAAGATAAAGTTGCATATATTAGAAATTTCAAGCATATTTACTCTCAGTTCCTGTTTGCAGAAAATGACAACAGGTCTTGAGAAGAATTTTTATTACACCAGGAGCAAAATTCAGTTTATGCCACAGAACTTGTTTGTAAAGCAACTGCTGCATTTTTGGAAATAGACATTTTTGTAAACACTGAGAACTGTAGCAGGCAGCATCCATATGTTTGTATTAGTTCCCATTGAGAAATTGGCCCATCAAATGGTTCGTCTCCTAATCTTATGTTGATTGGCTCAATATCCCAAATGCATTTTCAGAGTCTTCTTCCAGCACAATGTTTGAATGATTTAACTGCAACAAAGCAAATTAAAAAGTCAATGAAAATTTAAAAAGTAAAAATCAAAGTTGTTCTAAGAACAAAGTTAAAAATTTTGATAACTTTAATGACTATGCATTTAAAGACGCTTCTTCAAGCGCAATGTTAACATGATTTAAGTGCAACAAAGCAAATTAAAATTTTAAACGAAAATTTAAATTCAAATCCCCTTTTACGAAAAAAAGTTAAAACTCTTGATACCTTTAACGAATATGCATCCTCGAAAGAAATTTCTTATTCACACCACTCTGATATTTCTAAAACAAAACATTCTTCTGCACATAATTTTAAAGGTGATGGGATTCTTACTCACGATAACTTTCATGATTATGTATCCACAAAATTTATAGCTCCTGTTTCTTTAAAATATGCTTCAAATTTTTCATACGCAAACTCATGTAACAACTCGAGTTTAGCCAGTAATTTTCATGATTATGCTCTTTCAAGAAATCAACCTGTGAACAAGATAGATGATATTGACTTTACAATTGATAAGGGTATAGTGGATGGTTCCAGTTTAAAACAGACAATTGTAAAAATTAAAGATACAAATAATAATAAAGCAAAAAGAGTAAAGCCAAAAAAAACAAACAGATAGTATCGAAAAAGCCAAGAACGTAAAATCTTAAATTCATAAGGGTATAGTGGACGGTTCCAGTTTAGAACAGATAATTGTATAGACTAAAGATACAAATAATGATAAAGCAAAAATAGTAAAGCGAAAAAAAAGAAACAGTGTTGAAAAGTAAGGCCATGAAAGTAACATCAAATACAAAACTTCAAGACTTCAGGAGATTTTTAGTGATTTGGTTGATGAAGTATGTCAACAAGTAGATATGAAAATCAGCGCTATTGACAACGAAGGTCTTTATTCTCATGCTAATGTTGCAAGTGCAGTTCAAAAATTTGAGAGTGACGAATTAAAACATACAGTTTCAATGTGTAAGGTATGTCTTGAAACACGGCCGGTTTTTCATCATACAGGTAAAAAACATGGTTCTGACACAGTGATATTCAAACCATGGAAATGTCATAAGGATCGGTTGGCTAGAAAGAAGAAAGGATTCGTGGTTCCTGCTAAATTTCCAGGCTTTAATAGCTTGCCTGATGATAAGGGGCCATCTACAAACATTATTAGGACTAACGACATGCATTTTAGAGATGTGCCTTTCTATTTACAAAATCTATCAACAGTGGAAATGGCTTTGATAAGCAAAATAACTGTTGCTATGCATGTGCACTTTTTGAGATATGGAATGCTGGCATCTAAAAGTCATTGTGTTAGTTTACCCCAAGATATGCACATTGCTAGAACACTTCCATTATTGCCAGATGAGATAGGAATAATAGTGTTAAAAAGGAAAGGCTTTTCCCAAATGCTAAGGCAATATATGGTTCAAAAACAGAACGTTGAGGCTGCATTAAAGGGTCTTTGTTACGGTTTTCCTTATGGTGAAATTACTGAAGCTAAAAATGGATTTGAGTTGTATACTGACCCTAATCATGTTAATAAGCGATTAAATGGGAGATTCTTTAAGCATTTCCCAAACCAATTTTTAAAGATTTAATAATTGCAGATGATAGACTTGAGAATTTGCCTGAACAAAACTGCTGAACTTCCTGGCTTGCAAACTATAGAAGTTCCTAATTTACAGGAAGAGGAAGATAAGGGCCTTGCACCTCAAAAATTTGATTTACAACAAAGTGAAGGCCATACTACATCAAGAGTAGCATGTCCTTTTGAAAAACCTGATACAGAGAAAGAACTTCAGGCCATTTTGGATAAACTTTTAGGAAAAGAAGGGGCTGGTAAAAATGTGCTAGAGTCAGGAAAGGTTGCATGTGCACAATGGAAACATGTTAAAAATCAACCACTGAATGATTTAAAGACTGTTGGTTTTTTTACGATGGCCTTTCCTAGTGTCTTTATAAATGGCTTTTGTGATGTAACTATTCCAAAATTAGCTGATTTTAAATTTGAAGAACATGTTGAACATATTTATTTCACTGGAGATAGTAGAGTATCGAAACATCCCTATTTGAAATTCTTGCTGCTTAATTTAACAATGAGGAAGCAAGCACTAACGCAATGCAACTTTGTAGTAACCCAACATATAGATGATGCTCATCTTTCCATTGACGAGTTAGCCAGAAATCTGGAGAATGAAGATACCAGTGTTCCACGTAAAATAATCAGCATTGCAGCAAATCTTCCAAATTCTCATTCATTTTGGAAAGAACGGAAACGATGATCTAGCATATTTGTTAGGCTAAAAGAGTTTGGTGACAAGCCTGCATATTTTGATACAATGAGTTGTGCTGAATATCATTGTGTTCCTCTCTTGAAATTACTTGCGGAATACTATGCTCTAATCAATAATCAAGATGAAACGCATGTAAAGGAATTAGTTAAAAGTGATCACGCTTTTAGACGTAGACTTGTACTCGAAAATCTTCACGTTGTAACTAATTATTTTGATAAGCGCTGCATTAATTACTATTCAACAGTAAAGAAAGAAGTCTTGCAGTACTCTGATGTCTGTGGCAATACGAACTTGCTAAAGGCCGTGTTGAAATTCATAGCGATGCTATTGTTTTTAGCAAGAAGCATGATCAGAAAGTAAGATCTATATTAAGTCATTCTGATGAACCTGCAGAAGAACTAAGAAATTGGCTTCAGACAAATACTTTTAATGATGTTGAAGCCGGTATTTATTCTCCTGGTTTTGTGTCCATGCATCCTGCTGGTGGAGAAGTAAAACATTATGAAAATGGTAACAAAGAATGGGCCCCCAACAAAAGTAAATAGGCAGCTCCGGAAGGAACACAACCTCCTCCTGAAGTCAATCCTTTAATCAAGCCCCCTACAGAGACTGAAAGTTCTGATCTAAATGCACATTATGTCTCTCTTGTTAATCGTATTGCTTTACATAACTGTAATGAGTACTGTTTGAAATTGAAGCGTAAAAGGTGACAACAGTCCAAAAAAGTATTGTAGATTTCATGTTGGTGATTTAAATCCTGAAACAAAACAAACAAACGGAAAAGAATTGCATCCATTTAATACAATAATAATGAAAGGAGAACATCCTAGGTATGAAGGTCCAAGAGATCAGCCTAGGCATATTACAGAGCAACTTGGTTGGAAAATTGTGATACTTAACCAATAATTGATAGTAAGTTTTGAGCTTTACTCAAATTCATTACTGGTTATTGCTGTAAAGGAAATTGTTCTACTGACGATTTGATTCACATATATAAACATTTGCTAGAAAGTTCTGATAAACAACTCTCTGGGAAAAGCATTGCACAAAAACTTTTAATGAAGATGGTTGGCATGATTGACATATCTGCTGCAGCTGCAGACCATCTGAACACTAGAGGGAAGTTGGATCACTCTACTCGAAAAGTACGACGTATTGGTCTGTCAAGTCGTACACTTTTAGATCCAACGGGAAAAAATGGCAAATTGACACGAACTACTCCCCTCACGGCTGTTTCGTACGTGGAATTAAGATAAAGCGGAGCGCGTATTATTTTCACAAGGATGCCATTAAATATGGTGCACGCAGAAATCATGATCTAGTCCATAAGAATATCTGAACGAAGATCTCTTTAATCAAAGACTCTCTGGATATAAAAAAGTGTATTTCGTCGTTTCTAATCTTTGAAATGCATAATTATCACAGAAATTTCCCTGGGTTATTAGAGAATTTTACTTGAGAAGCTTATGAAGTTTTGTTATGGTTCTCCATAGCAACCCCCTTGGAGATGGACTTTGTACGAAATAAGTATGACCTGGAGATTTTTAGGCATCAAATATTATGTAATGGAGTTGTTAATAGATGCATCAACACTATAGAAAGATCTGTGAGTGTAGCCATTTTTTTTGTTTGGCAAATAGATCCTGAAGTGGGGAAATATTTTAAGTGAAGGACATTTTTCAGGATAACAATTTCATACACAGGTAATTTATAAATTAATTTGATGCTGATAACTTTCTTCTTTTTACTGCCAGTTTGATTTGTTGGGCTTCGGGAGGGTACGTAGAGTAGAGAGGAAGTGCTGATTCATAAAATTCCTTAATATGTCTCACAGGATTTTTGATGTTACTGTGTATCAATGTTTCATTTGTTTGAATGAATGCTCTCTCCACCCTGCTCTCCATAGAAAGCTGACGTTCCATTTTCTGAGAAATGGGATCATGTGATGTTCCATCATGTGAAGTTTTGGACTGATGTTTACCGTAAATGATCGATTAAGCCCCCACTCCCGAATAACGCCCCCTCCCAAATAAGCCCTCTCCCCCAAAACCCATTTTGACAAATAAGCCCCCGGGGGCTTAATCGATCATTTACGGTATGTCAGGGCAGTTTTTATGGAGAAAATCCAAAAATTCTGCTATCAATATTTCTACAAAAAAATTGAACTTGGACAATGTTGTATAATTGTTTATTCGAACATGGTCAAAAATAGTGAATCAATTTTTTCAACTGCGCCAAGAAAAGTTTTGAAAAATACTTCCTCTAGATTGCCTATAAAAGCACTCAAAATCTATAATTTCAACATGAATTTCAATTATTAGGAAAGGCAAAAGCAACTTATCTTTCGATAATAGAGATTTATTGAGCCCCACCCCCCCCCCCCCCCCCCCCCCCCCCCCCCAACTCAAAATGTCTTGCTACGTCCCGGGACAGTGCCCTGCTGAGTTAAAAATGTTGTGACATCTGCTAAATTTTAAGAAGAGTGTTTCAAATAACTTCATGCTCTGATTTGCTTTTTGACAACATTAGGAATACTGTTGCAGAAAACTTTAGTGTTCTCTCCTTGAAAAATTTTTAAACATAATTAAGAAAATGCTTCTGTTACGACTAGTACGAATTCCAAGGCAAATTTACCTGAAGTGGTGATATGCTTGACGCTGATTTTTATTTTAAGTCACAACAAGTGATGAAGCACACACACCAATGTTTTGTGGCATGTCTATGTTAAGGTCAGGAGATTCTTTTTCCTTTTATTTATCTTTTATTTATTTCTCTAGATGGCTAATTGCTGGCTGATGATTCATTGTTTGTTGTCATTATCTGCTACAACTTGTGTTACCTGTTGTTGAAGTATTTCAAGATGATCTTTCAACTCTTGAATATCGATGTTAAGCTGTTGTAAAGGTTTCAATAGTTCAATAAATTTGCCATAACAAGTGTCAAAATAGGAAATGTCCTATGCAAGCTGGATCGATGTCTAATTCATTGTAAAATGATTCAAGCATGTTGAACATTTTCAAAAAAACACCTAATGTGAATGTAACACATGAATTTTATGGAAATGCTATCTATCTTTCCTTGGCATACTGAGTCGTGTTATCCAATTTAAAACTGGTTACTGATTTCTTTCTAAGACACTACCTAAACATGCAACTGGCTTCTCACTCTTGGATAATCCTTAATCAGAAAACAGTTTTTTTACTTTTTTTTATTTTTATTTTTGTTTATTTATCTTTCTATTTTCTATTGTATATATTGTTATTTGTAGCTATATTTTTTTGTCTTCTTTTTTGGTGTCCACCTCCTTTGTTTAGATTTATCTACTGGGGTGGTCTCCAGTCTTTATTTCTTCTCATATACTTTGTATTTAATTTTGTGACAAATAATTATAAATATTCTATTCTATTTTATTCTTCCGCATGTAGGGAAATCGATGTTAGTGTATACAGTCCAATGTAACTACAATTTTTACAGTACATTGTAGGATGAATGTTGGATAAATCTTTGTTAAAGTTGAGCTTAAATTCATTATTCAACCTCTACATGTTGTCACAAACATAATAAAATATTTTCCAGTTACTGTGCATCCACAAATTCAACAAAGTTTCTTCATAGCATTCTTGAGAATTAAAAATGTACTCATTATGTTTACGAAAAATTGCTGAAGTATTATCCTCGATAACTTTACGATAAAAAATGGCTAGGTAACTAAACTTTTACTGCCAATTTCTGAACCTTTTGAGCACTCAAAAAAAAATTTTTGACAACTCAAAAAATCTCTATAACATTGTAAAAGACGCATGGTTTTGCACCTCAGTTTTGAACCGTCATAAAAGGAAGGCCTCTTTAGGGAGTTTAAACTACCTTTAATTCAATACAAAGTAATTGTAGTTTTTGAAATTAATATTCTCCAGGGGCACGTGTTTTCTTATTCATTTATTAATCTTGAAGTTTCCATTCAAAAATCTTTATATATTTGCGTCCAAAAAGTTGAAGGTTTCCCTCCCGATTTGTTTACATTTTTTATAACTCGCTCCAGGCTTCCGTAAAAAACGCTTAATTTCGTAGAATCGCCATTTGAAACAGCTGTGCCCTCGATAGCTTTTTAAGTAATGAAAGGTGTTCTCAGGACCCTGACATTTCCCTTTGGGATTGGGTAAAGAATGTAACTGCAACAAAAATTTAAAATGCCAAAAGGACCACGTGCCTGTATTTACCGGACTGCCATTGAAACCATCTTGGCTTATTTCTGAAGAGTTTGCAAAAGGCAATTTAATGATACACAGCAAAGGCAATTGGAAGAAGAGTGATGATTTAAAAAGGAGTCACGACAGTTATCGGGAAACTTTTGCAGACTTTCTTGAAAGTGATTCTTGCCCCGCTAGTCTGATAAGAGTATCAGAGGAAGCTAAAGAGAAATATGAAAAGAAACATAGTTGAGAACAAGGAACAAAAAAGTGAATATAATGTCTAGCCAGTCTACTAATTCACAGTTGTCTAGTTCACAAACGTCTACTGGAAACGAGGGATTGGCTGCCAATCTATTGAAAGAAATAGCCCAATAAAATGCTGAACATATTACTAATCCACATGAGGCTGTTATATTAAATGATGGAGGACCTGATTTCAATTGACATGAGTATGGAATCACATGTTTGACACAAGAACCTCCAATTCATCCACTTGGTTGAAAGATATTTCAGAAGAGGTAGAACAACAAGAAATGAACTTTGCCTAAGTTTGCCTATTTGTAACTTAAGACTTGCTAATTCCCTCCAAAGAGTTGCCATTGCTATAGTGTTAAAACGCCTCTTGGAAATTAAAAGAAATACTGAAAAACTTGAACAAGTTCGATTGTTAATACAAGGAACTGCAGGTACTGGCAAGACATATGTGTTAAATGCCATCACTTATGTAGCAAGAAGGTTATTTAAAGCTAATGGTGCTGTTATGAACTTAGCCCCTACTGGAGCAGCTGCAGTTTTGATTCCGAATGGTAGAACAATCCACTGTACGACTCCTATTCCTAGAAACACAAAACAATCAAAGTCTGCTCAAATGACTGATTATCCAATGAACAATAAAGCACTGAGTAATCTACAAAAATTCACAGGTACCCATAATGAAACAGATAATCCCTTGAATACCATGTTACTTAGCATTGATGAAAGAGGGCAATGTGATAAAAGACTTGTAGCATGGTGTAGTCAACGCTGTAATGAAGCCACTGGTGCAAAAAATGGTGCCTTTGGAAATATTCCTGTTGTTGTCTTCAGTGGGGATTTAGGACAACTGGGACCTATTAACTCAACAGATTTACATGTACCTCCAAAAAACTCTGACGGTCCTGACACATTTGCTGGTTATACAATATATCAATCTTTTAATGAATGCATTGTATTAAATGAAACAATACGCCAAGGGTCTGATCAAATCACTCTGTTGAAACGGCTTTTGAGAATTAGAAATGGAACTGTTGCCCAACAAGATCGGATGGGTGTTAATAACAGATACGAGATTCCTTTCAACGAAGGTAGATGTGAAAACAATTGTTGTTACAGGATAGGCATTCCCTTGATGCCTGGATGTCCCATTCCAATTGCTAAAAGCCAAGGAATGACAATTGGAGATAGAAAACAAGCGACTCATGCCAGAATAAAGTTACAGTCAATAAAAGTAATGGATTCGTTAAGTCTAGGGACCACATACACAGCCCTCTCTCGAGTCACCAAAGAACAAAATTGGTGTTTAGTGGAAAAAATTCCAGCTGAGAGGCTGTTATATGTTAATGAACATCCACATATGTCTCATAGAATGGAAGGGGAGAAAAGGTTAAAAGCTTTATCTGATTGTACTGTTGAACGCCATAAATAGTATGCTGAAGGATGTGAAGCCTATATAGCTTTGTTGAGGGAGTTAGATGTTGAATGCAATGAGAATATAGAAGACAGTGTTTGTCCAAATTTTGGAATTCAATCTTGTCCTTGCATTATCTGCCATAACAAAAACTAAATGGCTTTAGAATAAAATATTTTGTTTGTGCTAGCTGTCTTTGAATGCTTCCAGAATTGCTTACCAGATGGGTTGTAATAGCATCATGGTGCCACATTGTACCAAATGCATGTTATAACATCTGAGTGTATGCTTTATTTCTGTGACTAACACTGGAAGCATTCATGGAAAGTTAGACAAACAAACAAAGAAAATGTTAAAAATGTTAGTCACAGAAATATTGCATATACTTGGATGTTATAATATGTATTTGGTACTGTGTAGTATCATGTCAAACTAGTAGAATTGAAATGTATTTTCATTGAAAATGCGAAGAAGCAGAGAAAACAAATTTGAACAGCTATCATATAGCCGAATCAGAAGTATGTTAAGTATATTAGTATTAATAATAAAATAAAATGAGAATGTAGCATGTACTTGTAGCATTTGTAGCCGTATGTAAGTATACTATCTACCCAGATATGTTGTTGAAGTAAGTTATCAACTCTGGCATTTGCTGTCTCGTTATTATTTTCTTTTATTGTTTAGAAATGTCGAGAAGTGGGAGTGTGAGTGTAAGTTCTTATATTGAAAACACCTTGTTTTCACTTGTCTAGTGTATACTGATTTTGTTTTTTATTTATCTGTTCAGGAACTTGAATATGAACGGCAGCAGGGGCAGGAGGAAATAACCACGGATGAGGTATGTATTTCATTGTACTTTAGCACTCTCTTGTCATTCCTGTTCATTGACATTGAACATTAGCCGTCTAGGGCGCGTGGAGCGCCGACAAAGTAAATACCCCTTACATATCATAAACCCTTTCTTATAGTAAAACATAATGACTTTTGTTCCTTTTTTGTTCAGATTAACTGCAGAGCAGATCGGAAGGGGAGGGCGAGGGGGAAATAGGAGGGGGAGGGATGACAGTGGAAATGCGTGGGTCAGGGAAGGTAGTTGGAGAGGTAGGAGAAGGGGCAATGAAAGGGGAGAAAACTGGGGAGGGAGTGGTAATTGTAGAGAAGGGAGGGGTAACTGGAGGGGTGATAGAAAGAGAGGCAGGGGCCAGCATTGGAGAGGGAGAAGTGGGAACAATTGGTGGTCGAAGGGTGGGAATAATCGGAGGGGAAAGCGGGCGGGCTGGTGGAGGAGGGGGTGGATGGGGATACAGTCAGTACTACACCCATACTCATTACCACCAAACAAATGAATATTTTGGAAATGTTAAATTTAATTGTTTTTGGTGGTTTTGGGAATGGTTGTGGTATTGAAATTTGTGTAAGTGATAAGAGTGGGAGGGAGTGTTGTGTGAGCAAGAAGAATGGAAGGAGTGTTTGTTTGAGTGAGAATAACGCACAAGGGTGTTTGTATGAGTGAGTAAAAAGGGCAGGGGTGTTTGCCTGAGTGAGAAGAATGGGCGAGGATTGAGAAGAAGATGTAAGGGTGATTGAAAAAGGAGTGTTCCATTGATAGAGAACAGGGCGAGTGAGGGTGAGTGAGAAGGAGGGGAGTGTCAGCGTGAGTAAGAGGTGTTGATGGGTGAGAGGTGGGTACTCTCAAGTGCCTAAGTAACGTCCCCCCTAAATCTTAGCAGAACAAGTTCCTAACTGGAATTAAAAAATTATGTGCATTTCATTTTTGATTCTGGATAATCTTAATTCTTCTTTTTACCTCAAGATTAGGCAATTGTCATAGCTGCTTCATTAAGAACGAATAAAGCATTGGGTTTCTTATCTAAATACTGTTTTCTTTCTCTGATGGACTACTATTTAACTGTTTTACCTGATTTAATAAGCTCCTTTCTATATTTGTTCCGGTTCGGTAAAATACACAATTCATATTTCGTAAAAGTATGAAAACGAGGTTTATTTATGAACAATTTTAAAATTCCAGCAAGAGAAAGCGACACTTTAGCTGAATTAAGTCTTGTTTATGTCTTTTTAACAAAAAATGAAGCAGTTTCAAGCATCAAAATGAAGATCATGTGTTGCAGTTGTACAAGTCTTCAATCCAAAATAAAAACATTCAGGTGGGTGGTTTACTGCTTTCGAAAGGTTATCCATATTTGGCAGCATCAGTTGATGGTATTTGTATCGACATCCAGTCTGGTCATAAATGGGGAGTACAACATAGAGTACAACATGACCATGTAAGAAGCACTAGAAGACAAAAAGGATTTTTTAAAAAATATTAGTGGCAAAGTCAAAGTTTCGCAAATATTATTACCAAGTTCAAGGTAAATTCTTCTGTTTCAGGCTGAGCCACGTTGATCTTATAGTATGACTAGGAGTTCAGGAGTTGTATGTTGAGCAAATAGTGTTTGATGAATACCGTTGGTCATCAAAGATGACTTCAGTATTCCTGAGTTATTTTCATAGAAGATGCTGTGTTACCGGTATATTTGAAGTTATACTTACATAGTGGTTGCATCAACACAATACAAGAAGCTCCACAAAAACGCTGTTTTTAAAGCCATGACTTCCACGGGAAGTTCCGAATATCTTTTTTTTTTTTTGCTACACAGTTACTACTACTTTCCTGTGCTATTCCTTTTTCATCCATGATTTAAATGGCATTAAAATGCCACAATTAAGTAAATATCAGTAGCTAATGAGCTAAAATACGCTATGAAAAGTAAAAAGCTCATAGTAAACCTCGTTTTCATGATTTTAAGGGATATGAATTGTTCGTTTTATCGAACCAGAACAGATAAGGAGAAGATTTTATTACAGATTAGCCGGGGTTTTAACTAACTTATTCGCAATGCCCCATGAACTTGTACCATAGCAAATGCTCAATGGCTTCAGCAATTTTGTTTGTTAATTGAGTGATTCAATTCACTAAATACTGTCCAGTAAAGAATTGCAAGAGAAAACAATTGTAAAGTTTTCCGTTAAAACTCCATTAATCTTGCGTATTCGTTGGTTTAAAATTACAGAAACACAGAACATGACATGATTTGACACAATAACACGCACTTATTTTTATCAGCTCATTTAGCGTATTTGCCGCTGTCTTGCGGCCTTTTAATGCCGCTTTATTACTTCCTAAAACGCACTTCAAACATCAAAAGCCTTTGTTAGATGAACAAAAGAGCGCAAACTTGAATAATATTTTCACTCTGTATACAGATCTTTATTCCAAAATATTTATAACTTTTCTATAATATCATAATACCCTATAAATTAGGACAAGGAAAAAATTTAGGATTATCCACAATATCAAACAAGACGAACGACATCTCCTTGGAATTAGAATCTAGTGAATGTACTTTTTCTGTCATTTCTTCTTTTCTTACATTGTGGATGAGCAAGATTTCATCCCAATGTAACAATTTGCATTCTCACCAAGTTAATGCCCTTCAAATATGGTACAAATAAGCTAAACTTCAAGGGTAAAATTATGCTTCAAGTTAATGGTAAGCTTGAGAGAGAGGTGAGTTTAATTTAGACTGAGGCCTGAGACGGGGCAGTTTAGTCTAGCTACTAAGTAGTGTAGCAGATGTTATATCTGAACGTGGATTGCCGGCAAGTTTTTTATGGGAGTTGTTGAATTGACGTTATTATCATTATTGACCAGAACTTTTTTTTAAGCACCACCTAATGGTCGCCTAATGGTTAGTTATCAATTTTCGCCTCGTTTCCATGTATGTTACTGTTCTATTAAGTACAAGACTTTATTACTTAGAAATATTCATGCTTAATTCGCCAACCTGCAGTGAGGGAATTAAAAGCAATGAAAATCTTTAAAACGAGGCCAAACTTGTTGGATTAGTCAGAACACAAAATTGGGGCAAAGTTTATTGAGATGTTCTTGTCATTTTTATATCGACGTCACAGTTTCTTCGTCATCAATACACATTTCCCGAGTTTCAGTTTAATCGTTCACATTTCGCCAAGATATCCCCCAACCCCCCTAGTCCTTCCAAGTGTGTGTTTCGTCTTCATGCCAATAATGAGTGTCCGAAAATTTCCTTAAAATATCTATTCCTTAAGTTTAAGGATAAAATTTATCGCATTGATCTCTGTTTTATTAGATATCAGAGTATCAGCAGTGTGGAAATCTTTCATTTCGATAAAGTATAAAAAGCATGAAAAATTCCCAACAAGATTTTATTGTACAAAAATGGTAAAAAAATCATTACAAAGAAATTCTATAACATAAAACATCCAAGAAGTAAACTTCCCCAACTCTAAACACTCAATTATCATCCACCACGACCGTCACGTCCAATCATGTGAATTTCAGGAATAAGTAAAACAGACCTATAACATAAAAAAGTCTAATCAATATTTGATCGATCTTTGTTCAATAACAAGAAGGGTGGGAAGTTTCCATAGATTGGTACTCACATTCTTCGCAAAATGATCTTAACATAAAGGCCAGGAAGAACGAACCCAACAAGTAGGTCCAAGATCATTCAACATTTGGAGAAACGTTTACATATGTACATGTTATATTGAGGGTTGCTAGAGACCAAAAATAAAACGTTTACGTTTTGAGCTCTGACTTTTTAGAGCACCTGAAATATTTTAGCCAAGATTGGCCTGTGTTGGATGATGTTTGACCGGCATTTTTTGACTTCTCTCTTAAACGATGATTTTCGCTGTGTTTTCGTCCTCATTCAGCAGGTTCAAACCACAAAAGAAATAACATCAACTTCATTGCGTAAGGAAAGGAAAGGAACTCCAAACTCACTCGAAAAAACAATCATTAGTTTTTGCAATGAATGTTGAATCTGCTTCAGAGAAATGTTGAACCATTATCTTCTCGTCAATAATAGATAGAATTTTAAGTTGCACTTACTTTTAATTGTCTTTCCTGTAATTTAGAACTTCTGCCAATACTTTTCGAGCAGCTTCTGTTTAGGAAACAACAATATAGATATTCTTGTAAACGAAAACAAAAACGATAATAAAAGATGTCCAACCATCAAGATAGCATGACCTTGTTAAGCAAATATAAGTACTGAGCCTCTTCATCCTTGAGTCGAGAAAATGACTTTTTACACTGGCTTGAGCAAAACGTAAGTACAAGTTTATGAACACTTTCTGCTCTGTAAAAGTTTGTCAGTTCTTCGATAGGTAGAAGAAGTTCTAGAATATATTATCAGTAGATCAAAAGGTAGATCACAATGTGTTCAGACACGCCTTTGCGTCATCGAGGCTTCTTCTTCATATATACATAACCCAGTGTGTAAAATCGTCAAAAAGTCAATGCGATGAGGAGCATTTTTATTGAAATAGTGTGTATATTTTTTTAAAATTAATTTGCCCACTGGGTAATCCTTTCATGAAATTTTAAAAATGAAACGACCGAGCTTTCCAACGGTCTCTAGTCAAAGATGACACCCAAGGTATGTTAATCATGTTACCCTGCAAGTTACTCATCCACACACCTACGGAACGCTACTGTATTCCCCTGTTTTTAACAATCTTTTTCAACAATAAATTGGTACCAGACCTTTTTATCATATATGTGATTCTCTCTAGAAAATTACATATAAAAATAGCGACTTTATAACTTGAAAAAAGGATTCAACTGGATTCAGCCAGTCAATCATAATGACAGACGCTTATGCTCCATTGGTGCATCGATGTACGGGATGAGAGATTGCTAATAAGCATTACCATTTAGTATCATTAATATTAATTATAGTTTACCTTCCGTTTTCTCGTCATGGATAATTTTATTAAACGACTCTTTCCAATTCATGCCCTCTCTTGCGCTATTTTGATCCCACCGACCACAGGCAGGGATAGGAAACCTGCAAGGATCGACTATAAATATATCAAACTCGTGATATTGCATTCATGCATTTATATATTTCTGTTGATTTTTTTATTTCCTTTGATAGCAATACTAACCTTTGCCGCCGCCAGCCATTGAAAATGCTATCATCATTGATAAAAGCGAGAATATGATTAAAGTCTTCATGATGTTTTGTCACGCTTTGTTAGGCTGCAACTGAAGCAACTGGCTATAATGATGTTTATTTATACCCTATCAGAAATTGGTTATCTTCATGAGTCACAGAAATTGGACCAAAATGCTTTGTTGTAATACAATTCCTTTTGTAATCCCATTGCGGACTTACAAAAGAAGCTTTTTTGAAAATAACAATAATAGCAACAATAATAATCAGGGACGTCTTTTTTACATTTCCTCTTCACCGGTTCACCATTGAAATTTTTTAATTAATTAAAATTATTAAAATTTGCTTACTACACATTTGGAAGGTGCTGATTTCGAACTTGGGGGTCATTTTGTGAGATTTGACCAAAATTGGGGAAAGATCTTCAATTTTTATCAAAGTTTCGTCTATTTAAATTCATGCTGTACTTTCAGAATATTCTATTATTGTTGACAATAGATATGTAATTATGACAATGTAATTATGTTTGTTTCGTGTAATAAAGAAATAACTGATTTAGCGACCCAAACGGCCAATTAATTTTTTTTAAAATGATTTTAATTCCCAAATTAATTGGTTTCGGTACCGAAACCATTTATGTAACATTTTGAACAAAATTTTCCGGTTCTGGTGAGCAACCTTTGTCCCAGGCTTGTTCCTCTTTCTATATATTTAGCTACGGACATTTATAAGATGAACCTACCTGGCACCTGGACTATGATTATCGATGAGAAATAGACATTCTTAACAGAAAAAGACAATTAAAAAAGCTTTTAAACTTTATGAATAAACAATATAAAAAGGTATTGGACACTTGATAGCTACTATCTGCAAAAAAGAGGCTGTTTAAGAAACTAAAAATATGCCGACCTTGTTCAGACGTTTAACAGGCGTCCATGTGACGTTTAACAGGCGTCCATGTGACTTTTCAATGCCCACTGGGTTAAAGTCAAGAACAAAATAGGAACATTTCAGGCTGAAAAAGGTTCAGTTTGGTTTTACTGATTTTTATAAAGCCTGTTTTGTCAATTTTAAGAACCGATTCTTATATTTCAATTTTCTGGTATTTTAGCCAGCTGGTACCAGGGATGTCCTTCTTTCTGTTCAAAAGGTCCGATATAAAAATATGAGAGATAGAGAAAGAACCCTGGGATCGAGGTTGAGGAGTCCTTGAAGAAACGTATTGCTATGTAATTAACGCGTGTTTTAATATTCAATTGTAATTGCCGTGACAATTAACAGAAAAGCAGCATGGTCTTGTGAACAATCTTTCGTTTTGCATGCACGTTCGCTCAAAAAAGGAAATTTAAGTTTGCGGACGCGCTGGAGTTGCTTCTGTTAAAAGTAATATGGCGGTCAAAATGACGGAAATTTGCACGGGTTCGCCTATGAGGTTCTATTTTGCTTGGTGGCTTAATTTATGCGATTATTATTGCTTATTCAAGCAGTTTCAAGTCCTTAGCTGAAAGCATGGCTTTAGAACATTCACCAGCATGTTTCTTTGAGGGAGGAACCGCCAAGTTGCTGTTGAAAGCGAAAAAAAAGCAAGAAAATTGTGGAATTTTGTGGGTATTTGAGATGCTAGTTCTTACTGGCCGATTTTTATGAGTTATGAAGTTTTCCCAGGCATAAGATAAATAAAAATGAATGGAACATACATCAAATATTAATGGGAAAAAAACTAGAGGTGTTTTTTTTGTTTTGAAAATATTTAACTCGTAACTCTGCGAAAAAATCAAAATCCACGACCTATGAAATATGATAGCATTAGCAGTTTCTTTGCAGCTTTCTAGAAATGAAATGGTAAGCACTGAGTCAATCTGGAAAGAAAAAAACTTTTACCAAATTGTTTGTTTTTTCATCTTACTTTTACCAAAGTCTTAGGCGCCTGTTGGACACATTTCACGCAAAGCAACAACAGAATCTTGCATGTTTGAAATAAATGTTTTTATAACAGATCAATTTGATAACAGGTAAATTACATTCATCAGTCACTGCAAATCTAATTTTCTTTTTCTGGTCACTTTTCGCTCTGGTTTCAACCTTTTAGAATTCGGATTCACCCTGATGTGGTGTTCCCTCATCATACTAGCAAGCGACGACTGTTTGGTTTCAGCTTGAGGCTAAGCATGTACTTATGTTCGAAACGGAAAATTGTCAAAAGATAACATTACAACTTTAAACAATTTTCCTTTTTCAAACTTTATTCTCAATGACTTATCATTTCAGAAGCATTTCCAAACACTACCCTTTCTGCGTTGGACACGTATTCAACGTACACTCGACTGTTATATCAGCTTGGTATTCTTAATCCACCTCCTTAGTTGTGAGAAAGGGCTAAACAATATTTTTAGTCTGTATGCAAAGATAACCAGATAATACCGACATGAATTTTTTCGCTTTTCTTGTAAAACCATGTTTTTATGGTCACTATTTCCGAGGGCGGTATACACATATGGGACTTATATGCAACTTGACAGAGTTGTTCAAGAATAATTTCCTACAAAACCATTAGAAAGTTCACATCAACAATACACTTTAAATTAGCGTAGAAATTAATATTGCTTGATGCAAGAAAATATTTTTAGAAAATAACAGCCAGTGAATAATTACATCTAACTTGATAATGTAAGCCTGTGTCTTACGAAAAGCTTTGTATGTTTAAGTGGAAATTCTAACATGTGTTTTTAGTATAAAATATTTTTTAATTTCTGACGTATAGTGTTAAATTGATACAACCTCGTTCCCAGGGCTTTTTGCTTTTTTGATATACGGAGGGCGGCGTAGAAAGCCTTGGCATCGGCCGGTCGAACCCACAGATATTCTGTGGATTTAAGTTTATGCGAATTAGTCCTGATGTTCCAAGTTCCTGCGAACAATCTTAACACTATCACAGAGACGTGCATGATATCACGAAACGAATAATTATAGAAGCAAGTGTGCAGCGACGTACAAAACAACTAGAAAATGAAGCAGCACTAGCGGTTAAATCCTGATATTGCGGATGAAAATGCTATCCTTTCAAAGAACATCGCGAAGGTTTCCACATATGTCTTTTAAGCAACTATTGCACGTGTACGGATTTTGCGTGATCTTGGACGACTTCTTCCTCCTTCTTGTACGTCTTGTACTTGGATGATTTTTGGATATCACTGAAGATTTTTATTTAATATGGCACAAAAAAACTTACAAGTTTCATTAAAAGCTAGTTAGTTTGTTCAACTTTTTTATCGTTATAAATAATAGGGTTTAGGAACTCATTCGTTTCCCAATATTTTGAATAACAAATATTTTGTATTCATTATTAGCATGGTGGTGTCCACGACCAAAAACAAACGATTTAATCGAAACTCAATTAAAGATATACTAGAAAGTTTTGTTATGACCATTTAATCCAATTAAGTGAGTTTCATCGATAATTTTGAATCACGAATCTGTACAACCCAGATGTGTACAATCATTTTAAAAGATGTTTATTACTCAGCCGATCTTAGATCGAGATGAGTATTGGAATCGGCGTTTTTCTTCTTCTTCTTCATTAAATTTTGCCGTTTTCGGAAAGTCCGTTCGGATTTTGCATTGTTTGTTTATTCAGAATAGTTAATGACAGACCAAAAACGTTATGCTAAATGGAATACAAAAAGGGCACTTTCAATAATAACTCATAAAAGAATGATCTTTTCTGTACTTCTGAAATACCTTTAGAAGTTATTTTAGACTTTTTTTGTTGATAACTTCTCAATTCAATCTTTAAAATTTTTATTATCAAGTCTGTAAAATATGCACACAGAGCTCATGAAACGTTTTCGCTTATGTTTTGAGGAAATTGTAGAAGAAGCTTTGCAGTATCTTTGAAGAAGAATTTTAAGACTTCTTTCCTGTCTTTATCAACTATTGCCATGGAAATATTATGATGAGAACATTCCTTGTAGGCAATATTTATGTTTAGTCAACTCTGGGAAAAGTTCTTGAAAAAGAAGATGAAAGATTGATAATAAACAAAACTGTGTTGTGAAAAAACTTTCAATATCACAACAGAAATGAATGTAGTATCAACATTACTGGTGAATACGTCTTATCAATAAATTCATGAAACATGCTCATTTCATTTAATAAATATTACACTGAAAGTTGAAGATATTGAAAAAAGTAAACAAGTGGAATTGTCATTGAAAGCACACAAAATATACTTTACTTGTGACTGAATTGACTCATCTGTCTACACACTGATACAAACCGAAAGTATAAACATCATGCGCAAGATATTGGTGAACAATAACGTTTAATAAAACTGTTTTTCTGGCTCCGAAATGTGACAGTGAACTGAAAAGTGGTCGACATTAAGTTTAATAAATTAAAGAAGGGAGTAATTTTGTGAATTCCAGAATGTATCAAATTATTAGTCACTGTACAATGCTCGATCAAGTTACCACTGGGTGGGACTGATTGTGTTAAATTCACATTGAAAAAGATGACATTGTTCAAAATAATAAAGATTTTTCTACTGCAAACCACTCGATGCAGGCACAGCTTAAGTTTGGGATATATACAATATCAGGAAAAAATCTTTGGATGATAATTAGAATCAAACCAACATACATACATACAATGATATATATATATTTCACTTCTTGTCTAACTCCCGTAAAAACGCTATCAAAAGAGTGAAGCCGAAAAACAATTTGGCAGCCATTATAATAGTGGTAAAAAATGTAAACAGTCTGTAGAATAATGGGCGAAAAAGTGAAAGAATTAGCAATAAAATGAGTTATGATCTTGTATGCTTATTTATGTTGATGAAAAAATAGTTACGGAACTTAATACGAACTACGATTATAAGAACAAAAGGCAATAAGTTGGTAAATTATGCATCTGTCATTATTTTCATGTCTATATTATATCTAAAGAATTAAACTACGCTTGGAAATATAACGATAAAGTATCCTTTTTATATATTTAACTGTTTCGATGTCTTTTGTAGGTTTGTTCTAGAACAAACTGATGTGTATAAATATAAATGTTTTTGGCTAACTTCAGCATATGGCATGTATCAGGCATAAAAACAAGCTCTCAATCTTCAAAATCAAAATTGCATTTTTATTGATGACAAATCTGATACCAATTGTCAAAATGTGATGCTGTGGCCTATCGGATTACTGATTACTAAATTATTGATAAACGTCTTTTGCAAGTGAATATAGATTTATGATGCTGGTTGCATAAAACATGCCCAACTGGATATTTCCAATGACCCTCCTGCAGTCCAACAAGCCTAAACACAATTGCATCGGTAACTATCTTATCCTCATCAGATGCCACCACATTTTCTCTGAAATTTACAAAACCCTTGGATGCGTGTTTCCTGTTGTTCACTATGACAATGTTGTGATTACCCCAACATACATAATTAAATCTGACAATCTATGTTAGCAATATTGATGCTTTAGTTCCCAGTAATGATTTGCAGAATCAAAAGATATGGAGACAACAAATCAAGATTGGTCATAATTTCCAATGAGAAAAGTAGTAGATGGGAATTCAAATTTTGTCAATTGGTTGCTTGTTTGAGAACTATATTAAGAAGATTGATACGAAATTGGTGTTGCTTGTCAAAATTTCCTAAACTATTCCCAACAAGAAGCTGCTGTGTTGAAATATTAACGTAAATGCATGTGATGAAATTTTCCATGTGTCCACATGAGAAGAGCCATATGATAGAACTTTTTATGCATGGTTTGTTTTGATTTGGAAATTTTGCAACTACCAATTTGTTTATTTATTTTGAGTTTTATCTATCATTTTACTCAGCTTCTACCTTGGTTTATTTATCTATCATTATCCAGTTTATCCTTGTCTAGTCATTGTTACAAGTGTTGAAATGTATTTGTTTGAAGGCAGTAAACCTGCAGTTCTTTTTTTGTGGGAAGTTTCCTGGGGTGCCTTTTTGTGGTTTCATGAATGTGGTATCTAGAATTTGAAGATAGAGGGAATGGCATTAGATTTCCAATATGGTTTTGAATCACCAAAACTGAAAAGTATATTATCGTTTGGGAGAAGGTGTTTACTGCACATACAGGAATGTTTTGTTGATGAATCTTTCTCTTAAAAAAGCTCATTTATCCATTTGGCACATAATTTTCGATTGGAAACGTATAAAAATGGACACTACAACCGTTCTGAAATTGATTTGTGCATCTATTAGGAACATAAGACTTAAAACATGGTTTTATTTTTCTATTTATTTTTCTATTTATTTCACTTTCGTTTTCACTCTTGCCACTATTTATAATGGCTGCCAATATTTTTTTTGGCTTCAGTACGGGAATTGTAGTCGGACATCTAGCGCTTTGCTTGTATATATCATTGCATACATGTAATTTAAAAATTTGGCGTGCAATATGTGCTAGGACACAATATTACATGTTTGAAAAGAACATTGTAATACGGATCCTAAAAAAGTTTTATTGTGTCATTTGTCTTTTCGTGCACGATTGCTTTATTTATAAACTCCATGGAAAGATTCAAGTGGTAAGAGGTCGGGGAAGTTCATAGCTCGCCTATAAGCATTCTACAATTTCATTGGTCAAGAGTGCATCATGTACATTTGGTCCGAATAATTTTAAAATGGTAACACGGCAGTGATAGGTCTTGTGTTGGGATTCCTCCACCAGACTGTCTGTTCTTGTTGTTTCTGTTCTTGTTGTTCACTGCGAAGACGCCTGGAGTATAAACTTGAGGTTCCTCAATGTTACGCTACAGTGTAGCCAGATAGAATGATTATAAAAGCAAGCACGTGTATCACATATCATTTATTTTTATTAAAATTTATTTAACGTCAATTAGAAATATACAAAAATAAAAATGAAGTTAAAAAATGTCGTCTCTCCGATGAAATGCAGTAATGCATTTCAAAGGAGAGTACAACTAGCCCAATTCGGCTAATTAAAATTGACAGTCAAAAATTAAAAACAATGATAAAAATCTCATATTTTATCTCCTTTGAGTAAAATAGTACCTTTGTGCACACAGACGGCTTTTACAGCTAAGATCGGGCAAGGTTCTTATTGAAGACGAGATTTGCTATTATATAAAAATTCAAAACAAACTACATTTTGAGTGTCAAGCTTTCGAGTTATTCTCTTCGTCCTGATATTGAAATTAATGTTTTGAAACCTGGTGATATATGTATTTTTTTTAACTACAATTATGTGTATGAAGGGAACAAATATTTTTAAACACATTCTTTTCAAACTGTGTTGAAAAAAAGGATTGAAAATTGTGATATGTTATATGTATTAAGCATAAGGGACAGTTTACTTGAAACTTGTGTTTGTAATTAGCCAAACATTATGATGACAATATGTTCCTTTGCTTACACATAGTTCAATAAGTGCTGTTTTTTCTAATATTTATGATTTACCTTTTTTGCGTAGTTCATGATTTTGTAGTTTGGTTACTGGGAAACACAATGGAACAACAACATAATGAAAATGGTATATATGTCTTTTACATCCAGTTTATTTGCTATTCTAATGTTTTGGTTTTTGTTATAACAATATAGACGGGGGCAGGGCAACTGTACTGATTTGATTGCATAAATGATATTCCGTTGTAAAATTACAGAAATTAATGAAGATGATGCAACTCAATTACATAATGACAATGTATTACCTACAAATGAAGGTATACATATATATAGCAAAATTATTATTTTCTCTTTAACAATACACATTGAGTAAATCCTCTTTCATCATAGAAAAAATTGAAACTTTCTCTGCAATGCTCACAAATTCAGTGGAAGTTGTACACTATGAAAAGCTGATTCAGCAATCAATAATTTCTTCGATATTTCTTGAAGATCCAAGTAAAAAGCAAGTTATTGGAACACCACATATACTTGTTGTTGAGAAACAGCTATTATTACTGGCTTCTTATCCAAGTTGCACCGATGGTATTCTATATCTTACCACTCTTGTTTAATTTAAATTTGAGGTATGTTTCTTCTAACCAAGAGGTAATTATCTTTTATCTGGATGAAATATTATCTTTAGAGACTATGTTACTTTTTTGTGCCATAGGTGCTTTGAATCTGGTGTTTTAAAACAGTTTCTTCAAAGGAAATGGAAAAGTTTATTTGAAGAGTTGATCTTGAAATTTAATGTTAAAGATTGTTTCATTATGCATATCTTCAATGATTGGGACATTATGGCAACATTAAAACACTGTGAAACTTTGAAACCAAGTTTGTGTTACAATTCTGTTTCATACCCTTAAATTTTTGTAATGGGTCTTGGCTAATTTTCAACTGATTTTTCTGTTTTAGATGCCACACCTGCTAAAAATTCAGTAATGTTCAAAAATGTTACTCAACATCTTTGTCAAAGTATTTGCCACTTGCCCATGCTACACTAAAGAAACGATTTGGTGATTATGCACCTGCATATGTCATGTTTTGTAAAAGAATGTCTCGTTTTTCTAGGAATTACAGTACTGATGATAAGTAGTAAGTATTATGTGTTTGTAAATTGCTCTCCCTTGTTACTGGCCTATATTATTATGTTGACATTTTATTCCTTTACCAAATATTCATGTTTTTGTTTTGAGCTGTCTCAACTTTGTTTCAGTTATTTCAAAGTGGATGGTCTAGGTGATACTGGTGTTTGGGATAGAAAAGTTAAAGAGTATATGTTAGATTCATATTCCTGTGAATGTTCCATAAGTGAAACAGTGGAGAAATACAAAGATGTTGAACAGCTTCAGTAGAACAGCAATTCTTAATCTTATCTTCATGTCCTAATTATCACCATTGGGTGTCCAGCAAATCACATGGAGTAAAAAAGGATGAATATTTCCTACCCAAAGGAAAATCTCCCAGTAACCAAATCATGAATGCTGTCCTTGGCAGAATAGAATCTGGAACTGTCATAAGCAATGAAAGTTTTCAAGCTCAGTAAATTAGAACACACTTGAAACAAATTCTTTCTATGGTGGACAGTAACAAATATCACATTCTTCCAGTCAGTATGCCTGCCTCATTGTCAAGGACACCATCTACAAAGTGACGAAAACGTATCCAACTAAACACCAATGACTTACTACAGTATCTTGGAATAACAGATAAAGAGCATGACTCAATGAGACATCAATCAACAGTCAATCTTCAGTCTATTTATAATTCATTTAAAAGCAACATTGTCTCCGATGGAACACTTCTATGGCGTGTAAAATTACCTGGTGATGAAATGAGAACTTGAGAACTGTATAGAATGACAATCATACATCTTTAAGATGAGAAATCCAGATTTTCTGGTTTCAATGTTTCCTACCTGTGAAACAGAATTCTATGAATGCAAGGTAAACTATTTTACACAAATGTTTATTTCTGAATTTGTTATTTTTTTACCGTTTTTTTATTATCATTTTATCAACTAACCTTCTTAATTTAGCTTCCATGGCCACGAGATGGAAACGGTTGCTTTTTATTGGATTTCTGCGAAAGCAAGAAATACATTAAAACCGGCTTTGTTTTTCTTCTTTTTTGGATTTCTGCGTAAGCAAGAAAGCCTTTACGATCGTCTTTGTTTTTTTTGTTTTTTTTTTTCATGTTACTGTCCAAACCTAGTCATATTTGTTTCTCCAATTTGATTGGTTCATAAAAAAGCCGTCTCAATCGTGATTGGTACATAATGCCCGATTTCTACGAAAGGGTGCTAATATAGCCACCCTAACTTCAATAGCGATAGTTTATTGGCTGATTTTCGCCATGCCATGTGATCGTCCACAAAACGTTTTAAAAATGGCAGCGAAAGAACGTGTGTAGTTTGCTAAAAGTTTCTTTGATGGAAATATGGCTTTAAAAGAAGTTAATACAGCTTATAATTTTATATAAAGAATTGCATTACTGTTGGGAACTTATCATGTTCACAAAATTAAATTACAGTGTGGTTATTCTGTTTTTTGAAAGAAGTTTTCTTGAAGTTTAAAATATGAAAACAGTGCCAATACATGGTGTGTGGAAGAAAAGGTATTTCTTGTTTTATTTTTGCTCCAAGCCTTTTTAAATATGAAAGACCTTCGTGTATTTTGTATGTGTATGCATGTTTGAAGTCAATTTTTAGAAGCTTTTGGATTTTTAAAGCTCAGCTTAGCTTCCTTTCAGCTCCTCCCCAACATCACCAACATATATGCACTTTATACAGCTATTTATACTATATTTAGTAGCAATTTTTGGATGTATTCTGGCTATATCAGCTTATCTCTTTTCTCCCTACGTATGTTGTATTTTTTTAACTTTTAGATTAGATATGAGCTTTAATTTCTAAGTAATTATTATTGTGATATTTATATTTTTCATTCTGAGGAGAGATCAATATAGAAACTTTATATATTAGTTTGTGCTGCCCAAACGATATGTTGGTTACCGCCAGTATACACAATCTTTTTATAGGATTCGTTATATTTAATGTGGTTAAATTAAAGTTTCGTATTGTGTCGATGCACTTTTTTGAAGTACGTGGGTGGCAAATATCCAGTAACAATCATTCAGCTTATTCGTACAAAAAAACAGATCTTCATAAATGATCTCCGCGATAGCATAAAGCCCCTTTTTTATGTTATGGTAGGCTGACTTTCTTGACGAAAACATTGTCAGTCGCATCAATATTTTTGTTTATTTAATGCTGATGCTTCTCGAGCTGAATGATGTGACTGTCTTAGTTTTGCAGGACTAGTGTGCTAGTGTTGCATTTTTGTGGCATTTTCAGCAGCAAAGCTTGCAGAAATCCTTCTGCCCGGTAGGGCATCTTGTCTTCTTTTTCTTACTGTCCAAACCTAGCGGTTTTTTGAAACTTCATGCGTGCGGTTACAGGAAACCAAAGCACCGTACAGCGGGAAGAACTGTGGAGGAAGAAACTCTTTTAGATTTACACAAGTGGATTTTTAAGATGAAAAACAAAAATATATAGAAGAAACTTATAATTATCTTGAACTGTGATCGTTCTTTTCTAACTAAAACAAAATTCTCAACGTTTTGTAAACAGAAGAGTCAAAAAGGTATATATTTGTTTGTTTTTAGTGGAAACATGTTTTGAGATTCTTTATAAGCCTGAAAACATCTTTGTTTGTTTCGTATATAGGCTGTTATGCTTTTTCAGCTCTGGATACTTAAGCTCAGCTCAGTTTCCTGTTAAGTTCCAACATCAAAAATGTTTGTCTACTCTCTGTCTCTGCACCACTTACTTTTAATGTTTGATGTTTTAATGTTTTTAATATTTTATATCGGTTTTTAAGTTATACACTGTCGATAATGTCCCTTATTATGAATGGCTTTCCTAATCAGCGAATTAAAACATCTTCCAACTCTCTGTAAATTCAAAACACTGCACATGAAACAATACAAAACTTTCCTTTCAGTTATATAATTTATGTGTGTGCTTGAGCATACGTATAAGTATAAGTATACGTATGTATAAGTATACTTTCAAAATCTTTGTTTACTTTTTGTGTTTTCAATATTGAGATATCCATTCATAATTAAGAAGATTGTTGGTACATATAAAATGTTTAAAGAGTACGATTTACATACGAAATTACTGTGATATCTGAAAAGATCAATAAAAGCTTAATATTTCGTTCCCCCAAAATAAAGGATGTTTATGTCATCACACAGTGTCAATTACACTTTCGCAATGCCCTGGGTGCTTATGGAATCAGAAATGCAATGCTGTTTTGTAAAAATCCTTCAAACTTATTTTCAAATTTCTTATATAAAGAATTTTTATAAACAGGCCATGTCAACTTAGATTAAGAATGTTTGTGAGTGTATCCCATATCATTAATCAAACTAAAACAAAAATGTCTGATTTCAGTTATATGTTGGTTTTGGTCTATGTAGATATATTTTGCATGACCAAAATCTGTGTGGTTTTTTTGTGCTTGTGATTTAGGAAGATTGACACCAAGTTATCAAATTCAAAAATTCATATCTTTTAGAGTTTGAGTTATGTGCTCATTCATTGTGATATCTGCAAGGATCAATATTTCCTTAATATTGTTTCGTACCAGCAAAATAAAGAATGTAATTCAGTTTATTGGCAGTATATACATTATAAATCTCAGATAGTTTCAATTATCCTTTGACAATGTCTTGGGGAGTACATGATTAGAAATGCGATGTTTTATTTTGGAAATCATATATATAGTGAGGGCTGTTAGCATAACAATACTTCAAATTGTGAAGAAAGCATGAAACTTCGTACAGATGTTTGTTATGACATTTTAAAAAATTTTAAGTTGGGAGACACACCCAAAAGTCACGTGATTGCTGACGTCAGCACTTTTTTTCCTTCAACTTAAATTTTCTCAAACATCAATATATTATATACCGTTGGAAAGGAAATTTGATGTAGATTCCAAAAGTCATTGGTTCATATCGTAAAAATCAATGTACAAAAAGTTATTCATGCTCAAAGTGAGCAATATGACGTCACAGAAATTTTGCGTGAAAACGTTTCTGACAAAACCTCAATAATTTATGTGCCATATTGTTAAGGAATTTTAAGGAAAACTTGTGTGATGAAGCTTCAGCATACGTTTGACTGGAAGTTCAACATATAAATCAACATATTATAGGGTATTTACCTAAAACCCTTCGAGAAGCTATACGAAAGAAGAAGATTTCTCACCGAAAATGGATAACGAACCGCAGACGTGTATCAACGAGTGATCACGACAGAAAAGCTTTCAACAAAGCCCGCAACAGTGTGAAATCTCTGATGCGTAAATTTAAACGTCAATACGAAAAAGATATTGCTGGTAGTGCCAAGAACAACCCTAAGTTATTTTGGTCCCATGTCCGTGGTAAACTAAAGACGAAATCTGGTATTGCACCGCTTATCGATAAAAATAACGGTAATATAAAAACATTCGATGACGCAGGAAAAGCTAACATTCTACAGAAGCAATACACGAGTGTTTTTACCAATGAGCCAACAGATAATATCCCATCTCTAGAAAAACAGACAAGCGCTCTGATAAGCGATCTTGATTTAAGCAAAGAAATCGTGGAGTCTGAAATCAAAAAGTTAAATGTCAACAAAGCATGTGGACCGGACGAAATTTCTGCAAGTATGTTGAATGAACTTATTGACTACATTTCTGCACCAATCGCACAGATTTTTCAGAAATCGTTACGTGAAGGATGTCTGCCTAAGGATTGGAAGTTGGCTTACATTTCCGCAATTTTTAAGAAAGGGAACCGGAATATGGCAGAAAACTATCGCCCAATTAGTTTAACTTCAATTGTTTGTTAGTTAATGGAGTCGCTAGTAAAGGCAGAAGTAATGTCGCATTTGGAAAACCACAACCTTCTTTCTAACAAACAACACGGGTTTGTAAAAGGACGATCAACAACAACGCAGCTGCTTTCTTACCTTACGGAATGCACCGAAGCTGTGGCTTGTGGAGAAGTTGTCGACAGTATATATTTCGATTTCGCCAAGGCATTTGACACTGTTCCCCACCAACGCTTGCTGTCAAAGTTATCATCATATGGGATCAGTGGACGGCTTCTTCATTGGATTAAAGCATTTTTGCTTGAGCGACAACAGGTAGTGAGAGTTAATGGCAGTTATTCCTATTCAAGCAAGGTAATCAGTGGTGTTCCACAAGGTAGCGTCCTAGGCCCACTGCTCTTCGTTATCTACATCAACGACCTTCCTGACTGTGTCTCATCTAGCTCGTACCTGTTTGCCGATGATACGAAAATACTTCGCAAAATAAATTCGGAAAGCGACGCTAAGCGACTTCAAAATGACATCGATGCTTTACACGAGTGGTCAAAGAAATGGCTTCTGAAATTTCACCCAGACAAATGTCACGTCCTAACTATCGGAAAGTTTAACAACATCATGCACACCGAAAGATACACGCTCGGTTCCTGTGAACTTGAACATGTCTTTGAAGAAAAAGACCTAGGGGTAATTTTTGATTCCGAGCTTACGTTCGAGGAGCATATCAACCTAAAAATCAAAAAGGCAAATTTAATGGTTGGAATCATTAGACGGAGTTTCTCCTTTCTGGACGGAAAATTATTCAAGCAACTTTATACGAGCTTTGTTTGCCCACATCTAGAGTACTGCCAGAGTGTATGGTCACCACATCTGAAGAAGTACATTAAACTGATAGAATCCGTTCAGAGACGAGCCACAAAATTGGTGGATGGGTTTAAAGACCTTACGTATTTGGAGCGTTTGCAAAAGCTTGGGCTACCATCACTTGTGTACAGAAGACTTCGGGGTGATATGATCGAAATATTTAAACACCATCATTCGTACGATGTGAAGTGTCTCTCGCCCTTTTTCCGCAAAAGAATAAAGCCATTTCGATGCCACGCCCTGCCGCTGGAGCGTAATTTTGCAGAAGATGGATTGAGAGGAGTTCAACACAATTCGTTCTATTTTCGAACATTGAAGATTTGGAATGAACTACCGAAAGACGTTGTAGAAGCTGACACGATCAACACGTTTAAAAACAAGTTGGACAAATATTGGAAGAACTTACGATTTTCCTACGACGATTAAACAATGATCGATTCGAAGAGGCACTTGTTGGCGCCTGTGAATTGTAAATCATGAATAATAATATAAAAAAAAGGTATGCTCAAAATAAACAAAATAGCGTCATCAAAATTACAAATATTAGCAATGTTTCAAAATAAATAAAGGAAATGTTTCAACAATCACCACCACATTTACAAAGTTCTGTACAGGATATCCCTGATTTTTTGCAGCTGCATCGTTTCTGGCAACGAGTCTTGCATCCACACTTCAAAAGTTCCCCACATGATTTCGATGCTTCTGGCAATGATGTCCAGTGAGGAACAAATGTTTGGCTTTCGCGTTTCCATCCCCATTTTTCGAAATTTTTATCAGGCATCACCTTTTTATCAGCGTTGCACCAAATACTAAAAGTAGACGATTATCTTCATTTAGAACTCATAAACTACTTTCAAAAATATTGTAACAGTTGCAGAGGTGAAAACTTACTAGCTTTGTAGCATGGCTCTAAGGACATGTTGTTCCAGAGCATCTTTGGTAGGTGGTATTGATTCCATGTCTCTGTTTTTGTTGGTAAAAAGAGCCCTTCTGCAAGTGTTCACATCCTCACATGTGCTGCTACGATCGTACAGTAATACAACAAATCTTTGAATTAATCGAAAGTCCTCGGTTGGCAAGATATCGCTAGACGGTAAACTGAAAAGTCAAAAATAAACCAAAAATGATATTTTTTGTTGCAGAAAATTCCTAACAGCGTAGTCAAGGCGGCTCGTGAACGATGAATCTCAAATAATTTTATGAAATTTGCAAAATATCTTTCGATTTCTGAATTCAAATCATGTGATTCGCTTCTTATATTATAGAAAATACCTTACAAAGTCATACTATGCACTAATTTTCGAAAATATTTGACCAAATGTATATATAAGAGTTTGAATATTTTTGCTTACCCAACAAAGGTTTTGGTAATCTCAGGATAAACACTCCAAACTTGCCAAGCTGTTTTTTTGCCACGACCAGCAAACATAGAGACGGTATCGCAATCTGTAAAGCAATACCAAAACGGAAGACCTCTGCACAATTCTTCCCCCAGTTGTTTGGCGAACTGATGAATTGGTAAAAACTTTCGGTTTTTTCCGACACCAATTTTGATCCAAAATTCCTCGATGTTCAGGGAAAAGAAGTGATACAGTGCAATCACAACAACATCTGTATCTACCGTTACAATTTTGATTTTCATCATTCCTTTTGACGCCCCATCAAAAACGTGTAGCAATAGTCGGGTATCTGCTTCTTCATGATTGGATGGGCTAATAGATGTAATATCTTCTAAGCTGTTGTTTGTCAAAACTTTGTCATTGCAGGTTGCAATCATTTTTATATCTTGAAGCCTCACCAGAGTTGTCGCAAACATTCCAAAGAGCTCAGTTTTATTATCATCATTACGCATGAATGATTTGAAATCCTTTGGCACTTGGATGTTTTCGCGTACTGCTGTTCTTATGCCTGCACCTCTATACTCACGCGTTTGGTTTTTTAAACTGTTTTGCCGATATACATCGAAGCACATGTCGACTCTCTGAATACTTTCGAAAAGCTTTTGTATTTTAAAAAATATATTCATAGTTTTTATATTTAAATAATGCTAATGGCGAATTCATTACATAAAAGTACCTGTCGACATTCTTGAAACATTTTCTGTCATCATGTTGCAATATTCTTGAAAGGTTTGTGGCGTTATTGGAGAATTCATATTGGCGAATGCAGCACCATCGATTACAATCATATCAACCTGTGGGTTGTCATCGCTAGCTTTTCCATAATCCATTAAGCATTTCAGAAAATCAGATTTGGAAGTACACTTTCTTAATTTCCCATATTCGGATATTGATACTGGATAAGAATGATTTTCGTGGGAAAAGAAATTGTCAAGATCACCTTGTCTAGATTGACATCCGATGTAGAGTCGAGAAAACAACTTCCTATCAGCTTTGAGCGTCGCAATTTTAACTTTTGAAGTTGCTACTGAGAGATTACGATCTTTGAAAACGCTGAATTTATTTTTATGAATGACACTATGCAATGATGCTTCTTTTTTGTAGAGACGTTCTTCAATAAACTGTTCAAATTGTTGTGTTCCAGTTTTCAAGGCATTCTTCACGGCATTTGAAGCGTCTTGGCTCATTACTGTCTTGGATGATATCTGCACAAGACTCTCTGTGATTTTTTCAGTGAAAGGATTTCCAAGTTCTTCGAATGCTGCAACCAACGACTCAACATCCTTTTGAAACTTCCGTTCAAAAGCATCGGTTGCTTCATGATGGGCTTTTTCTTTTGTATCTTTATCATTACTGCACAAATCAATTAAAATTGGTCCTGCTACAGCCCAGCGTAATAGGGAATTTTCATTATCGAGAATTCCAATAGGTCCTCCTTTGATTTTGACCAACTTGTTGTTTTGTTCGTAGGCTTGATCTACTCCTATACATGAAAATTGATGATAGCTTTTCCTTACAACAAATTTGCCATCGGTAAATGCCTTTACAAGTGAGAGATGGAGCTCAAGGAGATCTTGAAAAAACACAGATAGCCAACGAGCGTAATGGGTGTGATCCAGTGCAAACATCCATGGGACAATGCCTTTCAAGGAGAAGCGAAACAACTGGAAATCTGCACTTCGAAGGCTTTTGACAAACTGAAACAATAAACTTTCAAGATGGATAACTTGTGACCAAAAATTGGCATTGATATTATTCTGGATCAAGGCATTTTTCCAAATTTCAAACTCTAATATGTTTGATTCTTCAAACGCTGCGTGCATCAACCGAGAAAGTGAAGCAAGTGACAGTAGATGAGCATATCGTGTGCGTTTTACTTTCTTTCCAGTAAGAAAGCTTTCGATTCTTCCTGATGTTGATATTCCAGCCTTCTCTAATACTTCCGTCCAACCAGACCCTTCAAGCCAATCTCCCAATGCGCTCAGCATTGCCATTTCAATGTGGAGAGGTCCCATCATCCAAAACACGTTTTCATATTCGTGATAGTTCCACTGAACTTGTTTCCAGATCGCATAAACTGGTTGATCGGCAGTTAACACTACTATTTGACCTGGATTTATGCAGGATTTATGGTCATGCAGCAAGGAAGTAAAAAACTCATAACATAAGTAGCTAAAACTCTGTATAAAAATTAGAATCTACATTAAATATTGCAGAATCTACATCAAATATTCTGAAAGATTCTGTATTATCAAAATTTTGATGACGTCATTTTGCTCACTTTGAGCACGAATAACTTTTTGTATGTTGATTTTTACGATAAGTACCAATAACTTTTAAAATCTGCATCAAATTTCCTTTTCAACGGTATATAATATGTTGATATTTGAGAAAGTTTAATTTTAAACAAAAAAGTGCTGATGTCAGCAATCACGTGACTTTTGGGTGTGTCTCCCACCCTAAAATTGTCTAATATGCCATAACAAACATCTGTACCAAGTTTCATGCTTTCTTCACAATTTGAAGTATTGTTATGTTTTTTCTTGTTAACAGCCCTCACTAAAGTATTTCAGTCATAAAGACTGCTATTAACATACGTCCAGATTTTTTGCATGTTAGAAGAGTGTTGTTTGAAGTAGTGGTTGTAATGGTTGGATTTACTGATGCGGCTTAATTTAACAATCAAATTTCTGTAAGTTTTGTAATTAGAATGAAGTTGACATTTTACAGCAGGGTCTTTGGCTTTCAAATATTTGCGAAAAAAGAAATTACGTTTTGACATGGATTTTAAAATACCTGTAGTAATCCAAGGTTTTAGACGATTTTTGACCTGTTTTTTGGTAAGTCTGATTAGGGGTATGTGTAGATTGAGAAGGTGTTGCAGTTTTGCGTGAAAAATTTCAAATGCTCTGTCAACATTAAGGTTGTTTTGTGAATACAATTCGGTATCCCAATCAACAGCAAGAAAATCAAGAAGGAAGTTTTCACAGTTAAACTTTGACCAGTCTTTAACGAATTCCTGATCCTCCTTAATGGTGCTATTACAATTCGATCGAAATTTAATATAAAATTGAGGCAAGTGGTCAGAAATGGAGCATAATATGTTGCCAGAAAGGCTTGTATCACCAGATATAGAGGTAAAGATGTTGTCAATTAATGTTTTGGATCTCTCTGTTATTCTTGTAGGGAGTAAAATTTGTGGAATCATCAAATTTGATCCTAGGGCGTTTAGAAAAGATGACACTTGGGTATCTTGGGAGATATTTAAAAGGTTAATATTGAAGTCCCCAAGTAAGACAATCTGTTCGTTCTCTCTAGTTACTGTCAGCAAGAACTTTGAAAGAAAATCAATGTTGAATTCTTCTATAGACATACTTGGATGCCTATAGATAGTTCCAACAAGTATATTAGATTGTTTAGGTTGGCCGACTTCATTAAAAGCAGATTCAAGAAGTTTTGAGAGGTAAAGGATTTGAGAAAGGTCATCTCGTGGTTTAAAGGAGAGATGCTCTGTTATATATAAAAGAGCACCTCCGGCACTTGATTCTGTGGGAGTGTGAACATATGAATATCCAGGGAGATTAAAATTTAAACTTGGACAATGATCTTTTAGAAATCTAGTTTCAGAGATACCAATGAAGGTGAAATGATGGTTAACAAGAGCCAGATGGCGCAAAACGGTAGCAGCAATATTGTACTTAAAGTTATGAAAAGTTTTGAGGGTTGTGTTTTTTATATCTCACTGGTGGAAAACAGGCATAAACGATAATATGTTAAAATGATAAGTTAGTGTAAAAAGGGTCTAATCATAAGCCACCAGAAATTAATTTATTAAAGACAAAAGAATTATACATGCGTGAGCTGTATATATTTTTATAAGAAAATTTTTTGTAAGACCATGTGTAGAAAAAAACCACGCGTTTCGAAAAAAAAAATTTGTTTTTAATTATAATTTCATGAAACCAAAAATGAATTCGAACAAATAACTGCCTTTTTGAACTAGATCTTCGAAAGTCTTCTTAATACACAAAACAGTGTTGTAGCTAACAAACGAGGTAATAAGAAGTTTTGAACTGATAGGCTTTACTAACAAGAAAAAGTATATATAACCAAATTTTAAGTATCAATGTATTTTCAGTTAGCATAAATAGCTAAAACTTCCATTTTTATGCAGATCTATTTTATTAATATTCATTCTTTCATGAATTATTTCATATAACATCAAAGAAAACGTCCTTTTAAATGCTTGATATGTGAAACCTCTTTCGAAGGCTGCGTTCCTTCATTAGAATTTACATTGCGTTATTAGCAGAGTCTTGCAGACTCTAAATCGCAGACTAATTGCCATTTCGGCCGGAGTAGGAGGAGGAGGAGTAGTAGTAGTAGGAGTCCGCGGGTGTTTTAATACGGTATTCGCTATCGCTGCTACCGTAATTAGAGCCAGAAAACTGTCCAACTCATCAAAATGGAGCCTCATGGATGCAATGTTCAAGTGTAAGGTTGAAAGGGCAATTTTCCCTTTTTTGTCTTTCATTAGGTTGCTAAAATCCTGACATTCATAGTAATTATATTTAGAACTATTAACGCTGTCGATGTTATCGAAGTTTTGACATTGATCAGCTATGGAGTTAAGGTTTAATGTCAAGGATTTTAAGTAGTCACTCTTAAAAGTACCAGAAGCGAATGATTGGGAACAATCTTCTTCAATCTCAGGAAAAGGTAGAGCACTCAAAATACACCTTGGGCAGTACCATTTTGTATCAAAACCTGTACAGGGAAACTCTTTGGGTGAGATATTTAAGCAAGGAACAAGATGGACTTTAGATTGACAGCAGTCACAAAGAATTGAATTGCAATGTTGTACGCTCAGAATAGTCAACGCACCATTTTCGGGTCACTCGCTTCCAAAAATGGAGTTTTCGTTTCAGAAGGGAAATTGACGAAACATGATGAATCTTTTCACGTATTATAAAGAATATTGGACTTATAACCAAAATATATGTCCCAACAAATTAGACTGACCTTTGATCAAAATTCAAATTTATCCTGGTATGCAAAGGGAGTGAAAAAGAAAACTGCATACCTGTTTATAGGTTTTCATATTCACTTCATGCAAAAACTAATAGATACACCGTATGTATAACATTTCAAGATGAAAATTATCGATTTGTTTATAGTCAATATAAACTCTATCGAATAAATGTTTAAGAAAAAACATGAAACAAGACATTTTGCAGTAATATTTTGTTAATATCAATATTCAAATCAAGTTCTTCCTCTTGAGAAATAGTTACTTCGTCCTCCAGGATATTTATTTTGACGTCATGAGATTGATTTTATTTTTATTCCCATTGTTCTAAACTAAACAAGAACGACCACAGTCGCTAAATCTGCGGCAAAAAAATCAGCTCAATGAAAGAAAGTAGTTCGTTTAGAAGTAACCTAAAAGGGAGAAGTATGCGACTCCTGATGCATTACACTTCAGTCACACCAAGTCATTGACTGATGACTGCACGGTATTTTAGAATACTCAATTAATGCTGATAACGGACTGCCGACAGTATCCGAAGAATCGTGATTGCCTGTGGCTGAACCTTTCACCAGCGAAAACAAAGAATAAGCGGATATTTTCATTCAATAACTTCATGCGAGCTAAAGAAGTATAAGCATTCATATAAAACGGGAAAAAGGATATTTTCACGATTATTTTTCCTTGAAAACACAATGAATAAGACTTTAGTTCCCAGAGGAGGTACATTTTTCAAACATGTTTGCTGTTATGGGTTTATTCTATCTTTAACTTAAACAGTTACAGCTTATTCAGTTCAGGAGTTTTGGGAACATGAGGTAGAGATTGCTAAGGGAAGGAGGGAACAATAGAAAACAAACTGACTCTCCTATATATATATGAAATGTATTCTCCATAAAAATGTATCCTTAGACTGGAAAATCGTTGCATATCATAGTTGTTTTTTCAGAGTCAACAAGTGTTTCGAGGTTTTCACAAGCATTGGGTCATATGTTTCCAAATGACTTATTGTCTGAAGTTCTCTGAAAATCAATAATTTCTGAATATTGTATCATTTTAAGACCATATATGGCTACAAATGCCCTAAATGGTTGATATTGTATACTTCTTCTGTCTCTGACTCAAAAGTTCAATTATTTTGTTATAGCCATTAATATTTTTCTTCCTAAATCATACATTGATGTTCATACATTGATAGCTCTTGATTGGTGCTTTATATATACCTGAAATAGTAAAACCAAACGAATATTCAAAATAATTGATAAGATTCTTATTGTGACATTCCCAAACAACATTTTTCAAAACTTAAAAATGTGGAAAAATCAGTTTTAAATATACGAAACATATATAAATGTATACTTTTCAATATATATGACTATGCAATCTGTCTCACACAGGTTATCTTTTAGCAAAAGAATAAATTTAAACGGATTACTTCATCTCTCTCAGAGGCGTAGCTAGAGCTTAGTCAAAATTTGTGGAGGAGAATTTAGTCATTTATGTAGAAAAGGAAAGCGTGCAAAAAACCTAATCGATACTTAAGACTGAAAAGAAATATTGTAATGTTGGATGGTCCTCCACTTTTTGCAACTGACCTTGAATACAACTATGTCTCCATTGTTGTTCTTTTAACAAATACCTTTTTGGACTCTAATAGGAAAAAAAACAATCTTTTTATTAAGAATATCAGGAGCGTATTGCAGTGGCGTAACTGAGAGGGTGCGTCGGGTGCAATCGCACCGCCCTCAGGTTAAACTTGCCCTTTTTTACAAAGCCTTTTTCATAAAGTATATTGCGTTCAAAACGACCTGACTCAATTGCAAAGGCTTTGAAAGAAAGCGACAAGGATATGTATCCAAATATTCACACATTGTTGAAGATTGCTGCTACAGTAGCTGTCACTTCGTGTGAGTGTGAAAGATCTGGAAGTGTTATAAAGCGATTGAACACATACCTGCGTGCGTCAATGGGACAAGCGAGAATGAGTGGTCTTGCATTTATGCATATAAATTATGATAAAGATATTGACGTCAATCGTGTTTTAGACATTTTTACTCAAAAGCCTAGGGCAGTGGAATTTTGTAATATATTTTCTTCTTAGTAAAATTTTTATTCTTGGTTGTATATTTCTATATTTTCATTGATACTTTGCTTGTTTCTAACTGAGATGTTTTAACCTATGTGTACTGTGAAGTATGTGTCTAATTAACTCTGAATGATGAATTCTTCTTACGTAGAAAGTGCTCTACCGAAGGAGCATTAATACTTCAGACATAAATAGAAGACAAAACTTTTTGTTAGTACTACTACAGTGTGTCCACCAAAAATGTATCGGCTCGTAAAACTTAATTTAACAATCTCACGATTTTTTATAGAAATTTTACTAGCACTTAAATTTTGTTTGTTATTTCTTTTGAGATTGAAACTACCGGAACGTTTTTCTACAATGGAAGGTAGTTAGCAGAAGAATTTCTCAACAATGCATTTCTTTTTACTTTTGGGAACAGAGGAACAACAGAATTTATTGTGAACAAAATATTTGCAATAAAAAAGCTTATTGTCACAAAAAGATACATTTCATCAGATTTCATGAAAATAAAACTTTAAAGTGAATCTATCAAGTTTTGCTGGGGGAATAATTTTCACCATAACAATCAATGTTTTGTTATAAAACAAACAGAGCAGTATCAATAATAGCAAATGCATAAGTTAATACTATCTCCCAAAGGTAAAAAGAAATGCATTGTTGAGAAATTATTCTGCTAACTACCTTCCATTGTAAAAAAACGTTCCGGTAGTTTTAATCTCAAAAGAAATAACAAACAAAATTTAAGTGCTAGTAAAATTTCTATAAAAAATCGTGAGATTGATAATTTAAGTTTTACGAGCCGATACATTTTTGGCGGACACACTGTAGTTTCATCCTTTCGGAATCCTCAGCTAACTGAAATACGTTACAAAAATATACAATGTATTGGCTTCTTTTTCGATTGGTTTTGACGTCACAAGTTGTTTAATATAAATTTGTTCTGGTGACGGCACTTCGCTACGAGTTCGTCACGCTTGTTCAGGAGGTTTCTGTCCCCGCTTTTTTCCAGTATCAGAAGCTTCTCATTTAAACATAGGTTGCACTTTCCTGTCGTAGGATTGTACGGCCGACATTTCTTTCTGATTTTCCATGATATTGTTGGTGATTGATTTCTGTTTTTTAATCTCCAAACTTCCTTTGAGAGTTCAGTGTCTTTTTCATATCTGCTATGGTTGAACGATTTCTTATGATTTGCGAAGCGCCTTTTGAATGTTCCCTCACATAGACCGATGTAATATTTTGTGGGATAATTTGGAACATTTGATGTTACGGTTGCCTCGTATACAATGTTCTCGGTGAGACATTCGTTGTTCAATGGACACTGATCTTTTTTTATGCAATTGCAGGTTTTTGCCACGTGGTTTCGTTCTTCGAGTACAGTTTTGTTGTGGCTGTTGATTATCGAGAAACCTCCTGAACAAGCGTGACGAACTCGTAGCGAAGTGCCGTCACCAGAACAAATTTATATTAAACAACTTGTGACGTCAAAACCAATCGAAAAAGAAGCCAATACATTGTATATTTTTGTAACGTATTTCAGTTAGCTGAGGATTCCGAAAGGATGAAACTAGTAGTACTAACAAAAAGTTTTGTCTTCTATTTATGTCTGAAGTATTAATGCTCCTTCGGTAGAGCACTTTCTACGTAAGAAGAATTCATCATTCAGCATTTAGCTCCTTCATTGTTGAGCACTTTAACCTTCAAACGTTCTTTAAACATGGAGAGATTTAACTTTGGGTATTCGACGAAAAACATACCAATACCAGATGAAAGACATTACAAATTACAATTGATTGAGAAAATCGAAGCGGTTATTCGACGAATGAGATGGAAAGCTTTATTTTATAATATCCATAACAAGCCTGACGATGATACAATCGCTGACGACCAGACACCAAAAAACACGTACGGAATGAAGACTCCAAACTGTCCTCCACCGAATAAAGATCTAACCAGATTCGAAACCGATTTATTCGACCTCGTTAAGAAGATCAAATTTAGAAAAATAAACTGCGAGTTCCAGAAAAAACTCAAGAATGATATCAAACAAATTAGATCATCGACAACAACATTAACTCCTGCAGACAAAACATCCAATATGTATAAACTGACGAAAGAGAAGTACAACAAGATTCTCCATGACGCTATCACTAAAACATACAAGAAAACGACTTCCCAAGTATGCGAAACGATCAACCACGATGGAAAGAGAATAGCCGAGAAATACAGAATTTCAGACAGAATGAACACTAATTGCAAATCAGAATGTTTCATAAGCTTGAAAGACCATAAGCCGAACTTTGAAACCAAGTTACCTACCAGACTGATAAATCCAGCGAAAAACGAGATCAGTAGAATTAGCAAAACGATCGTTGAGAATATCAACAACAGCGTTCGAAATGTGCTTGGCCTTCAACAATGGAAAAATACCCCAGAAGTGCTGAAATGGTTTGAAAGCATTCATGATAAGAAACAATGCAAGTTCATGATGTTTGATATAAATGAATTTTATCCTTCAATCACCGAGAAGCTATTACAAAATGCTATAACTTTCGCGAAAAAACATGTGAGAATCAGCAGTAACGACCTCGAAGTTATACAACATGCCCGAAAATCGCTCTTATACAGTAACGGTGAGCCATGGGTTAAGAAGAATAACGCCTCGTTCGACGTGACGATGGGTGCGTATGACGGTGCTGAAATTTGTGAGTTAGTAGGACTATATATACTCTCACAGATTTCAAAATCTTACAACAAGAACGACATTGGTCTGTACAGAGACGACGGCCTAGCTGTTTTTCGTAACATCAGCGGTCCCAGAGCAGATCAAACACGTAAACACTTCCATGCCATTTTCAAGAAGAATGGACTCGACCTTGAAATTGAATGTAACCTGACAATCGTTAATTATTTGGACGTAACCTTCAATCTAGAAGATGGTACATACCGACCTTATCGTAAACCCAATGACGAAACGATATATATCAACGCAAAATCAAACCATCCGTCGAACATAATCAAACAGTTACCGGTTTCAATCGAGAAAAGGCTAAACACATTATCGAAAAACGAAAACATCTTCAAGCAGTCTGCTCCATACTACCAAGAAACACTAGATAGGTGTGGATATAACTACAAGCTTCAATACAAACCACCCAAGAGTCGCAACGAAACATCAACGAACAACGAGTGTCGTAAACGAAAAATTATCTGGTTCAATCCACCATATTCAAAAAGCGTTTCAACGAACATCGGTAAATACTTCCTTAATCTCGTTGACAAACATTTCCCACATAACCACAAGTACAGAAAGATTTTCAACCGTAACACCCTGAAAATCAGTTACAGTTGTATGCCAAACGTCAACTCGATAATCAACAGCCACAACAAAACTGTACTCGAAGAACGAAACCACGTGGCAAAAACCTGCAATTGCATAAAAAAAGATCAGTGTCCATTGAACAACGAATGTCTCACCGAGAACATTGTATACGAGGCAACCGTAACATCAAATGTTCCAAATTATCCCACAAAATATTACATCGGTCTATGTGAGGGAACATTCAAAAGGCGCTTCGCAAATCATAAGAAATCGTTCAACCATAGCAGATATGAAAAAGACACTGAACTCTCAAAGGAAGTTTGGAGATTAAAAAACAGAAATCAATCACCAACAATATCATGGAAAATCAGAAAGAAATGTCGGCCGTACAATCCTACGACAGGAAAGTGCAACCTATGTTTAAATGAGAAGCTTCTGATACTGGAAAAAAGCGGGGACAGAAACCTCCTGAACAAGCGTGACGAACTCGTAGCGAAGTGCCGTCACCAGAACAAATTTATATTAAACAACTTGTGACGTCAAAACCAATCAAAAAAGAAGCCAATACATTGTATATTTTTGTAACGTATTTCAGTTAGCTGAGGATTCCGAAAGGATGAAACTAGTAGTACTAACAAAAAGTTTTGTCTTCTATTTATGTCTGAAGTGTCTAATTAACTCCATATGAGAAAAATTTTGAAATATATTTAAGAAAACGCACCTGCCCTCAGTTGAACTCATACGCCACTGTATTGACAGATTTGAGTACCATTGTGAAAGTTGTGAAACAGGTATATAAATATAGTGAAGTAAGAGACCCCACCAAGGTCGGACCGAGGGACAGAGAAAACTTTGAAATTTGACCCCTCTAGATCAGAGAGAGAAAAAAGAGAGAAGAACAACTTTCAATTTCGACAATCAAAAACAGAAAAATATAACATGATTTCTGTTCTCTGAAACTTTCTAATAATATGTTTATGTAAGGTCAAATCGCGCTACTTTGCACACATTCTGCTCGGTTTAGCCATCGTTTTTTCTGATCAAAATCACAGAATTTACATAAATATTTTCATTAAGCCAGACAGAGCAAGACGTGTGTTTTTAAGAATGTTTACTCGTGCCTCGTTGAAATTGATTTTTTTTCCAATACAAACCATAATGATTATACCTATAACATGAATAACAGAGACTAAAGCACTATGTGTGAGACACCAATGTAGGAGCACAAAATCATTGAAATTCAAAACTAAAACTTCATTTTTTCTTTTCAAAAGCAAAGATTACAAAAACATAATGAAAGTGATTAAGAGTTTATATAATAGGAGCTGTCAATAAACAATTCGAAAAAGAATTCGAAACTTTCACAATGAACGGCTCAATACGCCCCCTGCCCTGAATATTTTCAATCCCTAATTTCAATGCAAAAAGTTTTATCCAGAAACTTCAAGTACAGTATAAATGTAGTAGTAATTTGTTTATAGAAATAACTATAGATATTTCCATAGCATATGATGCCCGCCACATGTGTCGCGTGTCATATCATATGTTTGTTGCTAATAAAAATGTAGCTCAAATTACAACATAAAGGGGAAACATGTGGGGCTTGAAGGAATTATAATTTTGTTTCTTAAAGATTAGCGATTTATAAAAACGTTTTCCTGTGTGGTGAAGTCCCTCAAACTGGGTACAAAGTCAAAAGTCCCACAAATGATGAAGGTTGCGGTCTACAAACGAATCTGATAAATAGTCAACGCTTCGGGGTTGTGAGGACCATGCATGCATAGCTCCAATTTTAATTATAAGGAGAGAAACAGTCTTCGAGGCACAGCCAACGAAAACACATTTGATTCAGGCAGGAAGGACATTTTTAGTGAAACAAATTGGGTGTGCAAAAAGGAAATATAATCCCTAGTGTGTTTTGCTGAGTGATGACTTCCTCTACAAAATTTATGAGAGCTAAAATTGAAAGTTTGTCGTCAGGTTGTCTTGAGAAGAGATGTACCTCTCCACAAAAAGCCAATTGATGTAGAAAAACACACTACCGCAAATAAATCAATGCTTTATTGACGGGAATTCCACACTGTAGTAGAAAATATTAACCCCTTAGAATATTTTCACCGCCCGTGGTTTACGCTTATGACTAATCCTAGCCCTAACCCTAACCCCGACCCTAACCCTAACAATAACAAAGAAAACGAAACAAGTCAGAAGCGTAAACCACGTCAAATATTCTAAGGGGTTAATATTTTCTACCACAATTCACGCTACTGAAATTTGATGTCGTGTGACCAGGAATCATAAGAGTCATGTAAACAGCACACAACGTGACGTCACTTTCGGCAGTTTTGGGATCATCATCATCATCATCATCCACGGGTAAACCAATATATGCTGTTGCTTCGCGCCGCAAATAATAAAAGAAATGAATTAATTTACTCAGCGCCTGACAAAAGCTATTGTCAATTTTTGCTGAAACAACCTTTTCTTCTTATTATTCCAAATATTAATCATGTACTGAATGAAAAACATAAAATGCACTTGCGACATTTGTTTTGCTGATGCCTTTATGCACTGGAGATAAGAATTGAATTGTTCACAAATACTAGTGTTGACCATGTGAAGATCTTCTGTTGCTTTGCTACTGTAAACAGACGAACAACTATGGCTGAACCCATGAAATATATCGTGGTAAAACCTAGTATTCTTGAAGTAACCAGCTTCACGATTCAGACAATATTCCTCAAGACTGCATGCGAAATCATAAAATATGACATCAGGTGGCTTTTCCAGGTGTGTGTACAGAGAATAAGCAGGATCTTTCCTTCCTTCACTCCCAGGTACTATGTGGCAACTGTAGCAATGTCCGTGCATAGAACAAAACTAAAGGAAAAGAAATGTTGTTCCTTTTGTAACAACGGGATACACCTTCCGACAAAATGATGTTGATTGTTGATCATCATGATTATTGTTGGAATTGATGTCAGCAGTAAAAGAGCGAGATCGTCGAATCTGTGCTCCACTTTCTGAAAAATAATACGCACGTCCAAGTTTGGGTGGATCATAAGAGTTGGGTATCGGTAAGCATTCTTCCGCCTCAATGTCATTGGTGTGAATAGCTTCTACTTTATCGCGAAGGTATGAAATAACGGCAAATGCATCAGAATCGAATGAACAATTGTCGAAAAACGCTTGGAGAAAATCGGCCACGTGTGGAGAAGTACATCATATCTCAGACACGGGTACAGATGTTAACGAAACTGTTGATTATAACGGAATTAAAGCTCTTAAAGGTGCATCAAAACTAAGAAGATGAAAGAACTTTGCAGCTGCAATATGCTGTTTAGGTGTCAGTTCTTTATTAAGAAACCTCTGTAACAACTTCTTGCACTCACTAGGAAAAATAGCTAACAGATTTTGATTCCTTTGTGCCAACTGCATCTCTGTTAGGTTGAGAGTAACTGGAAACTTTGTAATTTCTTTCAGATGAATCTGTGATTCTCTGATGATTCTCTCGATTTCTTTGTGCGTAGAAATGCTGACATTATCTATCTTTGCAGGATAAGCAAGAAAACACATATTGAAACGGCGATGAAGAGTATCGTGAACATCGACACGATGACCAGTGGGCTCCACTGGCGAAATACTACAATTTCTTTGATGTATGCCTATTTTGGTAGCATCACATGCCAACACTTTTGGATTAAAGCCACACCAATTACATGGAGTACGAAACTCAAGGTTTTGATTATATAGACGCCTAGTCTCGTAATCGAGCAAAAACTAACAAATATAACAAATGTCAAATATTTTCATCTTTTTCTTCTTTCTTTCGTACGTTGATACTTTTCTACTCGTGTAGAATTTATTGCATTCGAAGCGGATTTGATCATTGACCGCCATTCGGAACGATTTTGAACAGTTCTATTCCAGGTTTCAAGAATATTACCTTTCTTCATGATGTATTTCAAATTGTCCTTAAATCGAAGTTTGGGTCGACCAACAGAGCGTGAACCTTCAGCTAGTTCTCCATAAAATAATGACTTAACAGTTCGTTCATTTCCCATTCGACAGACATGACCAAGCCACCGTAAACGGTTCTGAGCAAGCAAGATTTCAATGTCATCAACATTCGAGCGAGCTAAAACAGTTTCATTGCTCACAAAGTCGTTCCAACGTATTTTCAAAATTGATCTCAAATGTCTTTGTTGAACAGTACGCAGCTGTTTTATATCGTGCGCATACAATGTCCATGTCTCACTGCCATACAGTAGAATGGGTAGAAGGCATTGCTTGTAGACACTTATCTTGGTATTTATAGTCAGATCATGGTTGTCGAAAACTCTTTCTTTAAGGTTGAAGTAAGAGCTTGACACGGCTTGGATGCGAGCTGTGATTTCTGACTTGAGATTACAGGCTTGATTGACGTAGCTTCCCAAATACTTGAAACGTTCAACGATTGCTAACTGAACGTCACCTACGAAGAAATCAATGACTGGACCGAGACACATAACTTCTGTCTTTTTGGCGTTGATCTTGAGTCCAAATTTACATGAAGTTTCGTTGTATCTTGTAAGGAGGGTTTGTAGTCCAAAACCAGTTCCACTCATGATAGCAATGTCGTCGGCATATTGGGCTTCTCTCAGATATTCGTAGAAGACCTTGGTTTTAGATTTCAGTCTCTTCAAATCAAAAACATTGCCGTCAGTGCGAAAGGGTATAAGGATGGAGAATTCACTGTCAATATCTTTGAAAGCTAACCAGAGTAAAACGGCTGCATAGATACCGAAGAGAGGTGGTGCTAGTTTACATCCTTGTTTAACTCCGCCGTTGTAGGGAAATGATTTGGACAGTTCACCGTCGATGATAAGACGAGCGTTTACATTCGTGTACAGGCATTGTATCATTCTGATCAGCTTAGATGGACAGCCAACTTTGGAGAGTATCTGGAAGAGGAGTGGTCTGTCGACTGTATCAAAGGCTTTTGTGAAGTCTATGAAACAAATATATAAGTCACGTCGCTGTTCTCTTGACTTTTCCATGATTTGACGGACTGTGAAGATTCCATCAATAGTACCTCTTCCGGATCGGTAACCATGTTGCGATTCCGGATAGATATCTGGTAAGATAGTTTCGAGTCTTTGAAGCAGGATGTCAGCCAGCAGCTTACCAACCGTACTGAGAAGAGATATGCCTCGATAGTTTCCGCATTTAGTTCGATCGCCTTTCTTGAAGAGGACGGTGAGGTTGGGGTTGACGAGATCAGCAGGAAGACTTTCGGTTTCCCAGAAAGTTGTAAAGAGTGTGAACATGTAGTTTTTCAAGTATTGTCCTCCAAAAACAAGTGTTTCCGGCAGGATACCATCAGGTCCTGGACTTTTTCCAAGTTTGGTGCATGTGATTGCTTTTTCAAGTTCTTGTTCAGTGATTGGTTGTTCAAGATCTTGTCTAACAGGGAGGGTATTGAGTTCGTCTAGGATACGATTGTCAGTTTCCACAGCGATATTGAGTAGTTCAGAGAAATGTTGTACCCATCTATCTTTAATTTCATCTTGTGTGGTGAGGAGTTTGCCCTGTTTTGACTTGATCTGGTTAGTGTTTCTGGATCTCGGACCATGTACTTGACGGATGATGGAATAGAATTCACCGAGTTCTTTCTTTTTGTGATAAGCTTCAGCTTCGTTCGCCTTGTTGAGAAACCAGTTGTTTTTCATGGCTCGGATTCTCTTTTGGATTTCTTGTCGGTTGAGGTGCTTGTCTTTGAGCAAGGTTCTTATCTCAAGATCGTTCTCATCAAACCAGTCTGAATTCCGATTCTTTTTCTTGCCGAAAGTGTGGATTGCAGCATTTTGAAGAGTTTCTTTGAAACTTTCCCAGGTGTTAGAGCAATTGGGTAGATTTTCATTGACATACTCCTGAAGCCGATTGATCTTCTCTCGGGTCATGGTTATGGAAGGTTTCATGGGAGGTTTCTGTCCTTTCTTTTTCTTTTTGAGAGGGAAGGTGCATTTGCAGATAACAAGTCGATGATCGGTAAAACAATCAGCGGTGAGACTAGCTTTAACAACGTTGATCCCTGGCTTGGTGATTGTGTTTGATATAACATGGTCTAATTGGTGCCAGTGCTTGGATCTAGGGTGTTGCCAAGTACATTTGAGGCGGTTTGGTAGTTGAAACATAGATCCCATGATGGAAAAATGGTTTTGTGAGCAGAATTCGAGAAGGATCAAACCGTTGGAGTTCATTTTTCCAGTACCATGTTTCCCCAATACGTTTGGCCATAATTCCCAATCGGAGCCAACACGGGCGTTGAAATCACCAAGAATGATTAATTTGTCGTTTTTGTTCGAGTTAACAACTTGGTTGAGAGATTCATAGAAATGTTCTTTTTCGTTGTCTGAGCGTTGCATTGTTGGACCATAAACACTTACAATTTTCAAGAAGTCGCCTGATGTAAGCTGCAGTCTTAATACCATAATTCTATCCGATACGGGTATCAGAATGGGGATGACTGTATTGATGAGACGGTTTGAAATCGCAAAGCCAACACCTGCTTCCTTTGTATCTCCACCGCTCCAATATATTGTGTGATATTTCTCGATGACATTTCCTGTTCGTTCACGTCTTACTTCACCCAAGGCACAAATGTCGATATTTGCAGATTCAAGTTCGTTCGAGATGATGGCAGTAGCTCTTTCAGGTCGACAGGAGTTTGGGTTATCATTAGTGGTTCGAACGTTCCATGCGGCAAAATGAAGTTGTTGCTTGTTGTGGGTGTACGGGTTTCGCAGAGTTTCCACCACCACCGTACGATGTGGGGCATCGGTTTGCTCGAATGCAGTAACATTATTCGTATCAACATTAATCGTCATCTAAATTTGTCAGTAAGGCTGCCCCTGGGATGACGACACTACTTGGGGCAAGAGTAGTGTCCCTTGGCAGGAAACACTCATGATCAGCGGCAAAGCAGAGCTGAGACAGCTGAGAGGGAGAACCTGTTGCGAGGTGTCAGAATTGAAACCGGATTGATTTACAAGACTGCCGGGTGCCAGAAGCGATGCCAGGTTGACACACACAACTGCCGGGATGCCAAAAATGATGCCGAGTTGACGATCAAGGTTGCCAATGTCGTACCCTGACACGGGGGGCTACGGGTGTGCTATCACAGGCCCAACTGTGAACACCCAGGCTAGTGGAGGGAAGGAGTAACCTTACTTCTCCATTCTAGAACTAGGCTCTAGCCACTGCCCAAAGGTTTTGCTTAGAAGCCCATGAAAAGAACAATTTACGAAACGTTTTCGGCGACATAAATACTTTAGGTGACTGATGACGTTTATATGTTTTGTTCATAATTGAACAAAATGCACTAAAGTTACATTTCATTTCCGTTACCATATCAATGAATTCCCAACAAACTTCTGCGCCAATACAAACCAACGAAGAAATTCGATATCTTCCTTCGATAACACCATCCCATCTGACGACACACGTCTTGTTACGGCATACAGGTTGATGCACATTCACGGGAACACTTGACAGTTGGGTATATAACGTCGTAATGGAATCAAATTCGAACAAGATGCCCTAACAGGCAAAAGGATTTCTCCAAAATCTGCTGAAAAATGAAAAATAAAAGACCATGTGACTTAAAATGTGCAAGAGATTATATATATATTAGTGAGGGCTGTTAACAAGAAAAAACATAACAATACTTCAAATTGTGAAGAATACATGAAACTTGGTACAGATGTTTGTTATGGCATATTAGACAATTTTAGGGTGGGAGACACACCCAAAAGTCACGTGATTGCTGACATCAGCACTTTTTTGTTTAAAATTAAACTTTCTCAAATATCAACATATTATATACCGTTGAAAAGGAAATTTGATGCAGATTTTAAAAGTTATTGGTACTTATCGTAAAAATCAACATACAAAAAGTTATTTGTGCTCAAAGTGAGCAAAATGACGTCATCAAAATTTTGATAATACAGAATCTTTCAGAATATTTGATGTAGATTCTGCAATATTTGATGTAGATTCTAATTTTTACACAGAGTTTTAGCTACTTATGTTATGAGTTTTTTACTTCCTTGCTGCATGACCATAAATCCTGCATAAATCCAGGTCAAATAGTAGTGTTAACTGCCGATCAACCAGTTTATGCGATCTGGAAACAAGTTCAGTGGAACTATCACGAATATGAAAACGTGTTTTGGATGATGGGACCTCTCCACATTAAAATGGCAATGCTGAGCGCATTGGGAGATTGGCTTGAAGGGTCTGGTTGGACGGAAGTATTAGAGAAGGCTGGAATATCAACATCAGGAAGAATCGAAAGCTTTCTTACTGGAAAGAAAGTAAAACGCACACGATATGCTCATCTACTGTCACTTGCTTCACTTTCTCGGTTGATGCACGCAGCGTTTGAAGAATCAAACATATTAGAGTTTGAAATTTGGAAAAATGCCTTGATCCAGAATAATATCAATGCCAATTTTTGGTCACAAGTTATCCATCTTGAAAGTTTATTGTTTCAGTTTGTCAAAAGCCTTCGAAGTGCAGATTTCCAGTTGTTTCGCTTCTCCTTGAAAGGCATTGTCCCATGGATGTTTGCACTGGATCACACCCATTACGCTCGTTGGCTATCTGTGTTTTTTCAAGATCTCCTTGAGCTCCATCCCTCACTTGTAAAGGCATTTACCGATGGCAAATTTGTTGTAAGGAAAAGCTATCATCAATTTTCATGTATAGGAGTAGATCAAGCCCACGAACAAAACAACAAGTTGGTCAAAATCAAAGGAGGACCTATTGGAATTCTCGACAATGAAAATTCCCTATTACGCTGGGCTGTAGCAGGACCAATTTTAATTGATTTGTGCGGCAATGATAAAGATACAAAAGAAAAAGCCCATCATGAAGCAACCGATGCTTTTGAACGGAAGTTTCAAAAGGATGTTGAGTCGTTGGTTGCAGCATTCGAAGAACTTGGAAATCCTTTCACTGAAAAAATCACAGAGAGTCTTGTGCAGATATCATCCAAGACAGTAATGAGCCAAGACGCTTCAAATGCCGTGAAGAATGCCTTGAAAACTGGAACACAACAATTTGAACAGTTTATTGAAGAACGTCTCTACAAAAAAGAAGCATTATTGCATAGTGTCATTAATAAAAATAAATTCAGCGTTTTCAAAGATCGTAATCTCTCAGTAGCAACTTCAAAAGTTAAAATTGCGACGCTCAAAGCTGATAGGAAGTTGTTTTCTCGACTCTACATCGGATGTCAATCTAGACAAGGTGATCTTGACAATTTCTTTTCCCACGAAAATCATTCTTATCCAGTATCAATATCCGAATATGGGAAATTAAGAAAGTGTACTTCCAAATCTGATTTTCTGAAATGCTTAATGGATTATGGAAAAGCTAGCGATGACAACCCACAGGTTGATATGATTGTAATCGATGGTGCTGCATTCGCCAATATGAATTCTCCAATAACGCCACAAACCTTTCAAGAATATTGCAACATGATGACAGAAAAAGTTTCAAGAATGTCGACAGGTACTTTTATGTAATGAATTCGCCATTAGCATTATTTAAATATAAAAACTATGAATATATTTTTTAAAATACAAAAGCTTTTCGAAGGTATTCAGAGAGTCGACATGTGCTTCGATGTATATCGGCAAAACAGTTTAAAAAACCAAACGCGTGAGTATAGAGGTGCAGGCATAAGAACAGCAGTACGCGAAAACATCCAAGTGCCAAAGGATTTCAAATCATTCATGCGTAATGATGATAATAAAACTGAGCTCTTTGGAATGTTTGCGACAACTCTGGTGAGGCTTCAAGATATAAAAATGATTGCAACCTGCAATGACAAAGTTTTGACAAACAACAGCTTAGAAGATATTACATCTATTAGCCCATCCAATCATGAAGAAGCAGATACCCGACTATTGCTACACGTTTTTGATGGGGCGTCAAAAGGAATGATGAAAATCAAAATTGTAACGGTAGATACAGATGTTGTTGTGATTGCACTGTATCACTTCTTTTCCCTGAACATCGAGGAATTTTGGATCGAATTTGGTGTCGGAAAAAACCGAAAGTTTTTACCAATTCATCAGTTCGCCAAACAACTGGGGGAAGAATTGTGCAGAGGTCTTCCGCTTTGGTATTGCTTTACAGGTTGCGATACCGTCTCTATGTTTGCTGGTCGTGGCAAAAAAACAGCTTGGCAAGTTTGGAGTGTTTATCCTGAGATTACCAAAACCTTTGTTGGGTAAGCAAAAATATTCAAACTCTTATATATACATTTGGTCAAATATTTTCGAAAATTAGTGTATACTATGACTTTGTAAGGTATTTTCTATAATATAAGAAGCGAATCACATGATTTGAATTCAGAAATCCAAAGATATTTTGCAAATTTCATAAAATTATTTGAGATTCATTGTTACGAGCCGCCTTGACTACGCTGTTTGGAATTTTCTGCAACAAAAAATATCATTTTTGGTTTATTTTTGACTTTTCAGTTTACCGTCTAGCGATATCTTGCCAACCGAGGACTTTCGATTAATTCAAAGATTTGTTGTATTACTGTACGATCGTAGCAGCACATGTGAGGATGTGAACACTTGCAGAAGGGCTCTTTTTACCAACAAGAACAGAGACATGGAATCAATACCACCTACCAAAGATGCTCTGGAACAACATGTCCTAAGAACCATGCTACAAAGCTAGTAAGTTTTCACCTCTGCAACTGTTACAATATTTTTGAAAGTAGTTTATGAGTTCTAAATGAAGATAATCGTCTACTTTTAGTATTTGGTGCAACGCTGATAAAAAGGTGATGCCTGATAAAAATTTCGAAAAATGGGGATGGAAACGTGAAAGCCAAACATTTGTTCCTCACTGGACATCATTGCCAGAAGCATCGAAATCATGTGGGGAACTTTTGAAGTGTGGATGCAAGACTCGTTGCCAGAAACGATGCAGTTGCAAAAAATCAGGGATATCCTGTACAGAACTTTGTAAATGTGGTGGTGACTGTTGAAACATTTCCTTTATTTATTTTGAAACATTGCTAATATTTGTAATTTTGATGACGCTATTTTGTTTATTTTGAGCATACCCTATAATATGTTGATTTATATGTTGAACTTCCAGTCAAACGTATGCTGAAGCTTTATCACACAAGTTTTCCTTAAAATTCCTTAACAATATGGCACATAAATTATTGAGGTTTTGTCAGAAACGTTTTCACGCAAAATTTCTGTGACGTCATATTGCTCACTTTGAGCATGAATAACTTTTTGTACATTGATTTTTACGATATGAACCAATGACTTTTGGAATCTACATCAAATTTCCTTTCCAACGGTATATAATATATTGATGTTTGAGAAAATTTAAGTTGAAGGAAAAAAAGTGCTGACGTCAGCAATCACGTGACTTTTGGGTGTGTCTCCCACCTTAAAATTTTTTAAAATGTCATAACAAACATCTGTACGAAGTTTCATGCTTTCTTTACAATTTGAAGTATTGTTATGCTAACAGCCCTCACTATGTGGTGTTATTGAACACACTAAAATTATAATCTTATCACAAAGTTAAAGATTGTGAGACGAGGGCTTCTACAAAATGTTTTCACATCATATGAGCAATCTTTAGTTGCTACAAAAATATTTCTCCACTGAGATCCAGAGTCTATCAGAGTTGAGAAGTAAAGTTGTTGACGCAGAAAATAATCTTAGACAAAATCGAAGTTTTATTCGCCACTCTTTATGACAGCAAGAGCAAATCGCTGTGTCCAGAGAGAAACGGGGGACATGTTGAGACAGCTTAAAGTTTTGTTTTTAATGACTCTTGTATTTTACAGTCACTTGACATTGATATTGTTTTTGATAATGACCTTTAATAGCTGTTATTGAAGGATGTATTAATTAACCATTAAGAATATAATTGGATTTTTTAATGGTAAAATCCTTAATTGTTTCCAAACTAAAAGGTTTTGAAGAACAAAATATATGTTTTTAAAATCTATGAATAAAATCCTATCGAATGGTGAAAAAATTGCTGAAACCTGATATGTGTGTGAAAAGTTATGAGCTGTTAAAATCTCAGACCGAAATGCTCTGGGACACACTGTACAGTGAAAAACTCATTGATTTCTTAACGATCAATTAAGACATAAAGTTAACAACCGTATCTTTATTGTTTAAAGCTGCAAAACTTTTTATGCCGTTATGTGATATCTGAGACTCTCATATGGTCGATTAAGATGTGAATAAAAGCAAGATGCCCTAACAGGCAAAAGGATTTCTGCTGAAAAATGAAAAATAAAAGACTATATGACTAAAAATGTGAAAGAGATTATATATATATGATTTCCAAAATAAAACATCACATTTCTAATCATGTACTCCCCAAGACATTGTCAAAGGATAATTGACACTATCTGAGATTTATAATGTATATACTGCCAATAAACTGGATTACATCTGAATTACATTCCTTATTTTGCTGGTACGAAACAATATCAAGGATATATTGATCCTTGCAGATATCACAATAAATGAGCACTTAACTCCTAAACTCTAAAAGGTATGAATTTCTGAATTTGATAACTTGGTGTAATTCTTCCTAAATCACAAGCACAAAAAAGCACACAGATTTTGGTCATGCAAAATACATCTACATAGACCAAAATCAACATACAACTGAAATCAGACACTTAGTTTGGCTAATTAGCGGGATTCGGAAAAATCATGTTTCGTTCACAAAAAACTATTTTTCTATAGATTTGTAGGGAATATAAGTCATTAGAAACTTTAAATCTCTGAAGTACCGTTTTAGTAGAACAGTTTTAAAAAAATTCTCAGAAGTCATTTATTTTTTTCGTGTAGCAGGCTCGTCGAGTTTACGAATCTCCCTAATGATATGGCGTACACTCACAAACATTCTTAATCTAAAAATTTGGAAATAAGTTTGCGTGATTTTTACAACACAGCATTGCATTTCTGATTTCATAGGCACCCCAGGGCATTGCGAAAGTGTAATTGACACTGTGTGATGACATAAGCATCCTTTATTTTTGGGGAACGAAATATTAAGCTTTTATTGATCTTTTCAGATTTCACAGTGATTTCGTATGTAAATCGCACTCTTTAAACATTTGATATGTACCGTCCGTCAATCTTCTTAATTATGAATGGATTTCTCTATATTGAAAATAGAAAAAGTAAACTTATACGTACGTATAGGTATACTTATACGTATGCTCAAGCACACACATAAATTTTATAACTGAAAGGAAAGTTTTGTAGTGTGTTTCATGATGTGCAGTGTTCTGAATTTACAGACAGTTGGAACATGTTTTAATTCGCTGATTAGGAAAGCCATGCATGATAAGGAACATTATCGACAGTGTATAACTTAAAAACTGATATGAAATATTAAAAACATTAAAACATCAAACATTAAAAGTAAGTGGTGCAGAGAGTAGACAAACATTTTTGATGTTGGAACTTAACAGGAAACTGAGCTGAGCTTAAGTATCCAGAGCTTAAAAAGCATAACAGCCTATATACGAAACAAACAAAGATGTTTTCAGGCTTAAAGAATCTCAAGACATGTTTCCACTAAAAACAAACAAATATATTGTCGTTTTTCATCTTAAAAATCCACTTGTGTAAATCTAAAAGGGTTTTTTGCCGCTGACATGCATGGCACGGTGCTTTGGTTTCATGTAACCGCATGCATGAATTATCAAAAAACCGCTAGGTTTGGACAGTAAGAAAAAGAAGAAAAACAAGAAAAACAAAGCCGGTTTTAATGTATTTCTTGCTTTCGCAGAAATCCAAAAAGATTTTTTGAAACAATGACAGCAACTTGGAAAACACTAAACACATTTAAGCTGTGTGTTCACGAAAAACATGTTAACTTTTACGTTTTTAAATATCAATTTGAGGGTTTCAGCGCAAAGATAACATTAATAAAGAATTTGAATGAATTTGAATTCATTTAAAAACCCAACTTTAAAATTTCCATTTCCAACATTATGAAACACACTGTATAAAGTAATTGCCAGGGGCGGACGCAGCATTATTTTATAGGTACGGCTCAACCTGGTGGATTCTAATAAGAATTCCGATTTCCCGATTTTTCTAGGAATAACCCGATTTACGGACAAATGGTTATCAATAGGAGATCAACGTTCATTTCCAGTTAGCTACGATGAACCCCCAACACCAAAGTTAGTCTTCATTAAACATTTTAACCAAAGGTGGATAAAAATAGAAGCTGAATACAATAATTTATTACGGTAGCAGCGAAAGCGAATACCGTATTGAAACACCCGTGGACTACTCCTATTACTACTACCCGGCCGAAATGGCAATTAGTCTGCGATTTAGAGTCTGCGAGTCCCCCACTAAAAACTCAATATAAATTTGAATGAACGAACGCAAACTTTTGAATTTTCGAAGGTTTCACATCACATACATTTAAATTACGTTTTCTTTGATATTTTATCACTTAATTTAATTGATGAAGGAATTGATATTAATCAAAAACAGTCTACATAAAACTGGGACTTTCAGTTACTTATGGTACTGAATGTCTTGCAAATAGGTATGTTTTTCCTGTCAGTAATGCTAACATGTTCAGACCTGCTTATTACTTACTACGTTTGCTAGCTATCTGCACTGTCGAAGGCTTTCAAAAATCCAGTTCAAAAAAGCAAATATTTGTTCGAATTCATTTTTGGTTTCAAGAAATTATAATTTAAAACATACATTTTTTTTCTCGAAGAAACGCGTTTTTTTCTACATAAGCTCTTATAAAAAAAACGTGCGTTATAAACAGCTCATGTATGGCGAGCTTTTCGTGTCATAATTATTTTCGGCACTATATCTAATTGCCCCCGCAGCGAGGGTAAGCGAGCGAGGAGGCATAGTAGTTTCACGAGATAGGCGAATGTAATTGCATTATGATATAGTACAATATTTTCGGCTATGTTTCCAGTTATTTTTGATAAAATAAAAAAAATAATAAAAGTTAGGGAACTGATTATAAACATGATGTCAAAAATAATTATGGCACGAAAGGCTCGCCATACTCATGCATGTATAATTCTTTTGTCTTATAATAAATTTATTTGCTGGTGTGTTACGATTAGACTCTATTTACACCAACTAGTCATTTTAAACATTTCGTTTACCTCTGTTTTTCACCAGTTAGACTTATGTACTTATAATGTACTTATGCTGCTACCGTTGTTCGCCATCTGGCTCTTGTTTGAAATTAACACATACACATAATAGTCAGGGCGCTGAGACGTAAAAAAATCAAATAACTATGCAAAATCGGGGGACAAATTAAAAGCTTGATAGATGTGATATACACCTATAAAGCAACACGAAAAACCTTACCGGACAAAATTATTTTATTTATTAAAGCTATCCAGGTCGAAAATGTGTGATTAAAAACATGCTTTAAAAATCCACATCTTTGACGCCATATTTTCGTGATAGCTTCTTTAGAATGTCAATTTCTATTTTACATTCGATTTGAAAGACGGGGGTTTATAATGAAACAAGGAAAAATGAAGCGATATTATTATCGATTGTAAACTTGTAAATTAAATTTAAAAATCTACTTGATAATATAACTTTAGAACATTTCTTTTAATTTGAACATTTCTCAATTGTTCACAAATGACGTCAACCATTTTTTCAAGATTTTTGACCACCCCTCCCCCCCTCCCCCGTCTGTCAACTTGTGTCAACTTTGCGTTGCCCCCTCCCCCTCAGTTGAGGTCATCGTTTGAGAAGAGACCCCCTCCCCCTCCAAAAAAAACAACAACCTCCCTCCACCGCACTGGTCCTTTTGTATCTTAGTTTCTTACGCATTTTTAATTAGACGTAAAAACATTTGCAATGATCTTTGTGTAATTTTTCTCTGATCAATCTCCATCTGCATCTCCATCCTTTTCGATATACGGATAGCGGCAAAGAGACCCTGGGTTCGAGGTTGTCTCCATCTGTGCTTATTGTTTTACGTTCGTACATCACGTGAGCGAAAAAACGGAACAACGGAGCCAACAAAAACAATACGGAAGGACTTTCCCACGCCACGACGGACCACATCAAGATCACATTCAGTGTAAACATTTTCATACTTAATTAGAAAAGTCAAGGTTTTGAAAATTGTGAAGGTTGACGTCAACAGTTGTAGCACCCTCCCCCCGTCAACCAGCGTCAACTTTAGCATAAAGAGAGAAAGAGAGATGGTCATGGTTTGTTCAAACGTCTTTTATTCTCAGAAATCCTTACTTCGAATAATGCGGCATGGATGATGTCCGTATACTTTGTGTGTAACTACTTGCTGTATCTGTGGTGTTAAAAACATCCAAACGAGGCGGTGGATATGAGGATTTAGGGAAGTGTGTGACCGAGACTGCTGCTACAACGTTTACCTCACAATAAGGAATGACAATAACAGTTTGCTAACTGATGTTTCTGGGAAAGATTGGCAGAGCATTGTATCTCTTGAGTTCCAATATCATCGAATATGCTACCGGGATTACACTCGACCACTGAAGCGTTTTTCTTCTTTTACTGATACAGTTATTGTATCTGTTGCAAAAATTGTGAAAGAGAAGGTCATTGATAATTTCGTGATTATAGATACAGAGGAACTTCTCAATATACAAAAACAGGCTGGCATTTCTATGATTCCTGATAAACGAACTAGATAGAATTATTCAATGTCACAAAGATGAAGTGGACTGTTGGCGACAAAAGTATGGACAATCGCTCTTATTTAAAAAAAACGAAGAGAAAGGGCGAATTATCGAAATCCTATGTAAGGAGATAACCGATTTGAAAAGTCGTGATTGTCCATTGACGATAAGATATGCAAAGTTGCTGCTGTAATTCGCGAGGAAATACATTTATTGTCACCAACTTTCACTTTACTTGAATCTACTTGAAAACTCTTTACTTGAATTTTTTACAATCGTTCCATCGTCCTTAAAGGCTAATGCGAAACATATTGGTCAGTAGCAGAACAACTGTATCTAACAAAAAGACACGAGTTATTGATAGCCTCTGCCAAGATATCATCTTTAATGCACATGGAGGAAAATATTGCACTAAAAAGCACGTTCAGTTGTTTGCAGATCGCATGGCTTGAAGTGCTCCGAGTTATGTAACTGCGTGTGAACTGCGAGAATCTTTTTTCCGATGGAAGAAGATGATTGTTATTCCAGTGATGAGTTTGATAGCGACACTGAATAGTTTACATATTTTGTTTACTTGTAACGTTGTGTTGTGTTGATCTTTACCCCGTGAATTTCATTCAGAATTGTTCTTCCAATTCGTCAAACTTCATAAGCGATGACGTCATAGAAATACTTTCTATCATGTATAATTCGGCATAGACAGATAATTTCTATATGACCTTTTCATAACTTTTGTTCAGTTCAAAAAATGTGATCGAATGGTATATATATTAACAATTTTAGGTGAACTATATCTTTTGTCCTATGGATGACGTCATCAAAACCAATATAGGTCAAGGAAATGGCCCTTAAATAAATTCAGATTGTCCGGTAAAGAATTTCGTGATCAGTACGATCTACCGAACCAGTTTCACTTAAAAATAATTTGTCCCTCTCGTTTCCAGTTTTTTTTTACGTCTCAGCGCCCTGACTATAATAAAAAATTACAGTATTATATTAACTGTAGCGAAGTTTTTTTTTCGATTGGGGATTTTTTTTTTTTTTTCTTCATTAATACAGATTTATTTATTTATATATGTATATATATACATATGTTTTATTTTTTTATTTTTTTCCCCTCTTGTTCGGTGCTCTTGACGAGCTACAAAATGTAAATTTCAGTCCTGATTATTAACTTTGACTGTAACGTCAAGAGGAATATCGTTCTTTTCAACATCCACAAAGTGTTGTGAGGTCTTCCTTTCTCCTCTCAGCGCACTCACTGTCGTACGAATCAATGTAAATGAAATCTTACGTCGAAGCCATGCTACCGTTTCGCCTTTAATTGTTCGTGTATTTTTCGCAATCTTTTTTGCCAGTTTGCTTATAAAAATCGATGCTTTTCGAGCCATCCCTTCGGTTACGAAGTGCAGTGTAGTGGTTAGTACCTTTGAGTTCGAATCGAATCTATTGTTTTCGCGCAGGTGTATTGTTTTCGTTGCACGCGATGTGATTTTAGATGCTAACATAAACGAAAACAACATTCTGAAGACTTTTACACCCGAAAACGAAGACGCAAGAAGCAACTGAAACATTTATTGAAATTTGGAGGAGACAACCAAGTTTTAATTGCATGTAAATAGCTTCACAAAATTCAGGGATGTACTGGGACAATGTGATTTAACTTGAACAGGGATTGGGTCTCGTGTTTCTTTTATAATATCAACGTCTACCTTATCGGCCAAAACTTAGTCGGCCTTAATTTTAGTCGGCCTTATTTATTAGTCGGCCCTAATTTTAGTCACCTCGTCAAAATTTAGTCACTAAGGGCCGACTAATAATTAAGACCGACTAAAAATTTGGGCCATTTCTAAATTTACAAGCAGATGGAAAATAGACACTTTTTAATGATAATTCACAGATTTTTAATACTTATCATGGATATATTTCGAAAACAAGTATATAATCAACAATAACAACATATCAAACGTTTGTACAATCTATTGGAAGCATAATTACTTCTCAATAACGGTTTCGCACATCTCACTTGGGTCAATGCAAAACAGTTCAGGTGTTTCATCACCAATTTCGGCTACTCTTTTCCTCTTTATTTGCTCCAAGGTTTCATCATCGCCGCTCCCACTACTGTCACTAGAAACGACTACGGGAACACTTTCATTCCGTTTCCTTTTGGCAATGACATTAACGATCTCACTGTCACTTTCTTGATCATTGTGCGCGTATGATTATATATTCGTAAATTCGTAAATTCTTTGTTAAAGTAATACTGATATGAAAAGTGGATTAAGGAAAGCTTAATTATAAACTTTTAATTTGGCCCAAATTTTAGTCGGCCTTAATTATTAGTCGGCCCTAATTTTAGTCACCTCGTCAAAATTTAGTCACTTAGGGCCGACTAAGTTTTGGCCGATAAGGTATGAGATGAAGCATTTCGTCGAAAATATTCGGTGGCATTCTTAAAAATCTCGTATATTCTGCGAATTCCCCCACACGAAGTTCATGCTTGAGGCTATTATAGATGTCAAGTTCATTTCGTCTATTTAGTCATGCTTTTACCCATGCACTTCTTTTTTTTGGTTTCTTCCTCAGGGTACATGTTTGTAATTTTCAATGATAGTGTATTCGCGCCAAAATTTTTAATTTTCAGTGTCATTGGAATGTATCATTGAAAAATAATCATTGAAAAATGATAGTCAATGTCAGTCTTAAAAGGTGTTGAAGACCACTTTGTAATAATCGTCCCATTTGTAATACCTGTCCCGATTTGTAATAAAATTGTCCCACTTTGTAATACCTGTCCCGTTTTGTAATAAAATTGTTCCGATTTGTAATAAAAAAAGCTGTCCCACTTTGTAATAAGGCTTGTCCCACTTTGTAATACCAAAAAGCTGTCCCACTTTGTAATAACTTTGTAATGCCAAAGAAATGTGATAACCTCGTTCTCTGCTTTGTAAGGATTGATTAAAATAGTAGTACAAGTAATGGCGTTTTTGGAAGAATAAAAAAAAAGGACAAAAACATATGAAATTTACATTTCATACAGCACATACTTGTTGTATCTTTTTGAAATAGGCATGTATTTCATGTAAAAGCGGGATCTAATAATAGCGTACCGAGAAACTTCTTTCGCATACCTTTCCACAAAAAAAATAGCGATGAAAAGTAGTTGTGATAATTTATTTATTTATTTATTTCTGAATCTTTATACAGGATAAAAACTAAAGTATTTACAAATATATACAATATATACAGCAATACTTCTTTCCAAGTTTGTCCTGTTTTTAAAGGAGTGGTATCATGAAAATTTGAAAAAATTTTTTTTCTTCGTATATCCCTTGTTTTAATGCAGATACTACAAAATAAATTTAATTTGGAAAAAAAAAGTCTTTTTTCGCTATAAAATGCCACTTTAAAACATAGGCTTAAAACGCTGAATAAATTAGTAATAATTATGTGACGTCATTGAAGAAGTTATATTCAGTGTTGATGCGATGTTTTGCATTCAAATCGAGCGAGTGTTCTTTGAAATTCAAGCAATAACTAAATCTAATGAAAAAAATGGTTATTTGTGCTGCTGTGGGATGTGACAGTGACTCAACCAAAGGGCAGAACATTAGTTTGCTTAGATTACCTAAAATTCATATTTAAAAAAAATATGGATTGCAAAGTTGAAGCGAGGCCAATCTTCCATCTTTACGTCACTTATATTTTGAAGAATCATGTTTTGGAAGAAATTTGGTGGTAAACATGTTACAAGGAGTTTTACTTTAATGTTTTATCTACACTTTTCGTTATACATAGGTGAACTTTTACTTTCTGTGTGCAAGTGTTTTTTCGATTTTTGTTTTCGTGTTTCTCTTCGAACTGGGCATTTGAATATTATTCCGTTTCACCGATTATTTCATTATTGTTTTCATAGAATGAGCTATTGATTCTTGAACTCCTGCACGGAAAACGGAAAATTGGAAAAACGTTAACTTTCAATATATGAATTTTACTACGATCAATGATCAACTCAATATTGCATGTATTTTTTTTTTCGTTTTGATTTGTACAAAAAATTATTTTGAAATTTATCGTCTTCGATCGCATAAACTTCTTTGCAACACATTTGCATCACTGTTTGTTGCCAACTCTCTCCGGTAAAGCATTTTTGTCATCAAAATCATCATCCGGACTTCTTCATGTTCTTTACAGCAACTGGGTCAAAACTATATTGCTCAAACCGCTAAAATTCTCTTTGAAATCCTTGAATAAAACTCATTGCTATATTCTTCATCTTCGCTGAGAACATCTGATTCCCCTTCACTTGAATTCTCACTCATGATTTTTGAAAACACGAAAAACTAATACGCTCCTTTGCACTGACATAACAAGTAAAAATAAATGAAACTTCTTCAATGACGTCACACGCTTTTCATCAGAAAAAAAGACGGGGGTTTATAAAAAAATTAAAAACTCAATATCTTCGGAAGTAAAACGTTTTTTAAAAAAGCTTTAACGCAGGTTAACTATACATTTTTTAAACTAAAATTTGTCATAAAATTTGAAATGACGATACCACTCCTTTAAGAAAAATAAAAAGAACAAGGCTAAAGGCTAAAAAGACTAAAATTTTATTAAAATACATAATCAATTGTAGGTTATAATGCAGCTTGTCACATAAATCGACGAATGAAAAAAAATGAAGGTTAGGATAGATAGATAGATGGCACACGCTGTATTAGTACTTTAAAATCAAAAAAGGTGTTCAGAGAGAGGACTGAAATTCAGCCAGGCTGTTTTTCAGTCTTATCTCTCGTGGGAGGCTATTGAACAATTTAGCACCGTTGAAATAAAAACTTTTTCTAGCAACTTCCAGTTTAACTGATTTTAGTTAATTATATAATTGTTATTTCGAGTACACCGGCCATGTTTAGATATTTCAAAGTATCTGTTAAAGGTGTAGCTTCCAGTTTTCTCACCCAGACATTTCTTAACTAACATACAATTTTGTTTGTTCACTTCTTGGAAGACATTTTGGACATTTATCGCACTGGCTCGACGGGTGAGTGAGGACAAACGTTCTTTCTGAGTATTGGTAAACCCTGACTTTACTGGACCCGATTAAGTCAACAGTGGCAGTATCATCATGTTATAAATCTTTGTCGCAGCACCGACGTTTAACAAGTTACGAACACTCTGGAGTAGACGTAGTCGACTGCAGGCAAGTTTGTAGGAACGGTTGAAATTTGTATTGAGTGACAAGTTGGAATCAAGGATGTTACCAAGATAAACGTATTCCTTGACAAAAGACAACTTCGTACCATTGTAAACAATATTCAGATCTTTTCCATGCATTTTAATACGTTTACTTGTTCCAAATAACATTACCTCTGTTTTACCTTTCTTGAGGTTAAGTAAGAGTTCATTCTTACTGCAGTACTTTCGAAATTTCTACATTTCTTCATTCAAAGCACACTCGATATTAACAGCATTGTTGCCACCATAGAAGAGAACCGTATCATCTGCATACTTTATAACACTAGCATTGACTTGATCTACAAGATCATTGAAGAAAATAATGAAGAGCTCTGGATTTGATAAGGTATTGTTTTTCTCGACCACTTGCAGTCTACCGAAAAGACAATCAATGAACCATTCAAACTCTCGACCGGATACACCATACGTTTTCAGCTTGTCAATCAAAAGGCTATGACCAATGGTTTCAAAAGCCTTTGATAAATCCAGGTAAATTACTCCTACCATATTTCCATTATCAAGTTCGTTTCGAATTTGGTCACACAAGAGTGTTGCCGCCATTTTTGTCGATCGTTGTTTACGGAAACCGTATTGACTCTCTGATAAAAGTCCATTTCTTTCCAAGTAAGACAACAGCTGAGAATGTATCGACTTTTCCAGAATTTTTGAGAGGACGGGTAGCACTGATATGGGACGATAATTTTGTGGTAAGTCAGAGTTTCCAGATTTGAAGATTGGTGTGACTCTGGAAAACTTCCACAAAGTTTGCACAGTGCTTGTATCAATCGACAGGTTGAGAATGAAGCATAGTGGGGTGGAGATGTGAGCTGCACTGTCCTTCAATAAACGTGCGGGAAGTTGATCCAGACCAGTTGCTTTGTTACGTTTAAGCAAACGAAGTTCTTTTTCAACAAACGATCTTGAGATGCGGTATATGAATACGCACGATATTACGCTGTACGCTAAGGGCTAATTTTGCCTACGTTTTTATGGCGACTAAAATAATAAATTCCAAATCCCCCGATGAATATTGCAAATAACTCTAACATCTGCTCCTACAGTAAATTGCGACGTCAGTTTGGGATTGCTTCGTCATAAAATGCCTGTTTCAAAATAATTCTCCGAGGGTATTACAAAGTAGAAAATCTGGTTATTACAAAGTGGGACAGCTTTATGGTATTACAAAGTGAGACAATCTTTATTAATCTTTATTAAGTGGGCAGCTTTTTTATTACTGCTTTTTCTCATGCCCTCCCCCGTGACTTCTTCCTCTTCGACATCCTTTGTCACCATTCCACATACACCTCTTAGTGCTTCATTAAAACTAGGTCGATCTGTTGATGTTTGTGCTAAAAAGACAAAAAGTGAATAAATTCAAAATTAAATATCTTATATATGGTGAATTAGTATGAAGACTACCACCATTATTTTACTAATTTTTTAAATCCATAAATAAAATAGTATGTTCTCACAGAATATACAATGAATATAGTCAAGACATATTAAAACAGAACTGTCCGCATAAAATAATTCTTCCTATTCTACTTGTATGTTTTCACTAGACAATCCACCAGACTCCGCAAAACAAAATCCTCTCTTAAGACAAAGGCTTCTTAGTAGAATCGTGACAGGCTTCATCATCAGGTATATGAAAAAATTTGTTTCTCTTTAATTCTTCTAAAATCTGGTTAGATATCAAATTCCCACAATACTGATTCAGATCACGTTTGGAAATGACCAAAACTGAAATGTTTTGTGTTTTCATGCTCAAGCTCAAAAACAAGGTTAATAAGGGATTTTATAACCAGGGGAAAAGCTGTAGAGGACGTGTCAACGTGGGTTGTAACATCATTATCCCATAATGCTAATTCTCAATGGCTTTCCTTAGCTTTGTCTGTAGGAGAAGATAAACTCAATTGGGATGTTGAAAATATATCATGAGAAATTTGGTCAATCTTGGACAACTATTCCTTCTAAGCTGAAGGTTTTCTTGAGTAAATTCAGCAAAGGATAAAGCTGTTTGAATCTCATATGTTCCTGTGGTTCCTTTTCTTTTATAAAGCCACCCTGCAACCAACAGAAAATAGTGATTATGGGAAATATGCTTGAGATTGATGTCCCCTCAAAACAAAACAAAATATGGATTGTGAGATTAGATTCATCCAGCTTACACTAACAGGCCACACTAACAGCATTTGGTTTCAATTTCAGCCACATAATGGGTGCATAAAAGGTGCATGACTTATGTATGACTGGTGAAAGTCCCAACAAACACAGGACAGAACACCAATTTTGTTCCTCGCAAACTTGCATTGCTTGTTCTTCGTTAACCCTTCCAAAATTTTCCCTTGATCTCCAGTAAATGATTTTAGCATGTCAAATGCCGTGTTAAGCTGAAGTTCTAATAATTTAAGAGCCCTGATAGTAAACCCACTGCTGAATTATTTCCAAATAAAGCTAACAACGCATAGCTATACGAACGGTTCTACATCACCCAAAACTTAATGATTCCATATATATTATGAAATGAAATTAAATATCACAAAATAAAGTTAATGTATACATGCAAACTCTGTAGTTCTTCATCACGGCCAAAAGGTTCCATGTTTAAAATAGATAATAAGTTTTTGTAGTAAGCAAGTCCAACGACTCTGAGTAATATCCCAACCAGATTTTAGCAAGGCAAAAAATAATAAAGAAGCTCCACATAGAAATTCTTCAAAATTTTTCGACAACCGAAAAATTTAAAGGCTAAGGATTTCTTCTGAAACGTATTATCGTTTTGCGTAATTTTTGGCACGACAGCCGTACTTTCAAAATAAATGGAAAAACAAAAGACATACTCTGAAGCTGGAATTAGGGGTATGAATGTCCAGCTACCGTAAAATTGGGACTTGAGCAGTATGTTTGAGCCGTATCGCAGAGTTGCAATACGGCTCAAAACTGTTAGTTATAACTCTTATCATCATTGATCAAAAAGAGCCGATTTTTGAGCCGTAAAGAAGAACAATACAGCAGCGGGGTTTGCAGTTAAAGCTTACCTAAAATTTGCAAGTCAAATGAGGCGCCAACAAATAATACGTTAATGCATAAAAAAACATATGGACAGATTATTAACAATCAAGTACAGAGTGACGCGTCACTCGACGATATCGCGTGATTATGACGGAGTAAAGGACAAAGGGAGCTAAGAAGCACGGCAGTAGATCATTTATTAATCATTCTCTTGACTAAATTTTGCTGCGGTTTGAGCCGTATGAGCCGTACCCTGCGTCTGCCCCTGATTGCTTACGTAAAAATTTTTCAAGCGTGCGTAACATTGGCTTTGCTAAAGTGAAAGCGATAAAAAAATTGTTACACAAAGCCTGGTTTTCACTGATCGTCTTAACGCTTAAAACGCAGCGATCTGAAGCCTTAATTGTTTTTGCTTTCGGAAATTGATCTTATTGTTAAACATTTTAATTGATCGTTAAGAAATCAATGAGTCTTTTCAAACTTACTTTTCGATTTTCTCTTCTTCTACTTTTCCATTTCCTACAAAAATTACGTCACGAGAAAGACATTTCATCGATGTAAAACTTATAAAGATTAATTCGATATTTTCTTCAAAACTGCGATGATAATTTTTGAAGCTAACGTTTTGAAACACACTGTATTATGCATTTGTTTTATTGTTATCAATTTACGCACAATAAATGATAAAGTCGCAATTTTGGGGAAATACCTAGTCACATGTTGCGAATCTGTTTGAAATTTATTTTAGAGGATTTCTTAAAGAGACGGGTTTTTTATTTGTACAGTATCTTCATTTTGAATGGAGTAGTTGAATGAAAGGAACATGGGAAAGTGATTTGATATATCTTATATTATTGTGCCTGTAATTGAAAATTTGTCATACAGACAGTTTGTGAAGATATTACCGATAGGTGTGGAAGATTCGTGATTCAGATAATTTAAGAAAGTATTAAATATTTCTTTGTTTTTTGACACTCCTTCGACATGATTTCGACGGCTTCGGATAAATAAACCGACTCTCCTACTCATTATAATCATCTTCATCAAGGGGTCTTTTACATCATATTAATTTTAAAAAAAAGACATTTTCGAGGAAAGATCGCAAACATTTATAAATAATACAGTCGACTCTCGATACTCGAACTCTCAGGGGACCGGGAAAAATGTTCGAGATATCGAGGAAGGGGTAGGAAGTTTTCTTCGCTTAGATTTTGTGTCATTTTTTTATCGAGAGGATTTTGGCCCAAACAAGTGCATAGTATCCAAGGGACCGGGAAAAAAGTTCGATATATCGAGTATTCGAGATATCGAGAGACGACTGTAACGTCAGTTCATTTATACAATTATTTGCAACGTTCTTGAGTGTGCCATATATCGGAAGAAGACTTTAGGTGGTTTGCTGAAGGGTGTTTTTGTAATAGTTTAATCAAAGCAATAACAGACACAGAAAACCTTGTTATTCATCATTCCAACAATGTTTTTATACTCTTGAAAAATAAGGGTTGTTGCAGTTATTTGATTTTTTCGTGCTTTTACTATGTTCGTTGTATTCAAAAACATGTCAACTTTTATGCCTGTTTGTGCTCAGTCTATAGCGAGGGCATTTATAGTGAGAATCTCTTCCTATTGATATCTTTGTAAGCAAAATTAATTTACACTTTTTAATCTATGTATGTGAAAATCCTCATTTCATTTTCGCCTTTAATACTTTCTACAAAAAACAGTACTTATGTGTTTATATTATACACTTGCAAATAACACTAATCCTTATAAACATTGTGATAACTGGAAACTCATCCATACACTTTAATTCATTAGATCTATAAAACAGATTTAAGTCAGTCTATGATACGACATCATTCGGTGGGGCGTACAGCAAACAAAGACTCACAGATTTTGAAACTATGGCTGTGAAAGATGACGATTTGGTGAGCAAGGACTGGAAGAAAAAAAGACAAACAACCTTCTTTATTTATCTCATTCAATATTTCTTGAATGGTTTCGAAAAGTCGGCCAACACCGCTACATTATGGATTTACGTAACAACAGTCATGAAAACCGACCTCCAAAAAATGTTTTATGGTTTGATCAGTTCAGCAATTTACATCGCTCCTATATTGTTTGGTACGTTTGTAGGTAGATATGCCGATAAAACGCGTCGTGTAAAGATTTGGATGATTTTTACTAACTATCTCTGTATAGCTGGTAGCATCTTGTATGTGATTTCAATTAGTCCTTGGTTTGCGTTCTGCGGAAAATTCCTTCATGGCTTCACGTTTGTTGTACGACCTTTGATGGTTGCTGAAGTGGTTCGGTCGTATCCAAAGGACGTTAGTCGAAATAAACTGCCACTATTAACCATATGGAGTGCAATGGGCTTTGTGTTGGGACCTTGTTTAACTGCTGCCTTTGTTAAAGTCGACTTTTGGATTTACAACATCCATATCACGTATGCCAACATATCCGGTTTGATTATTCTTACATTGACCGTCATCCAACAAGTACTCGTTGTCTTGTTCGCAAGTGATCTGTCAAAGGAATACGATTTTAAAAAAGAAGGGATCGAAATGAGTTCTGTTGGCCTGAAAGCGAATGATGAAACAAAGGAAAATTCGCTTGCTATTTTAGTGAACGCAATTAAAAACATAGACTTTCTACTAATCATCGGATTGACATTTTACAGTGCGCTGTTTAAGATTCAAATGAATCAGTCACTCCCTCTTATCATTATTGACGTCCTTCATTTCAATAAACTGGTGGTAAACATGTGCTACGTTGCACATGCTGTGTTCGGTATATTGATGATGTACACATTCGTGCGGATGAAATACGGTTCTGTTGGGTTTTTTTACTGCGGTCTGGCCAGTACATGGATGATGCTCGTCATTTCAGTATGCATTACAACAATACAGATAAAAATCAACAGTTTTAAACTGGCATTTGTTTTGCTTCCGGTTTTTGTGATCTCACTTGTCAGTTTTGAGATTGGTGAGCCATTGTTCCTGGTGATAGTAACATCGAATTTAACAACATCTTCTCATCAATGTTACTTGGAAAGTGTGAGGTTTATGACTAAGCAAATAGGAGCACTTATAGGCGCGTTTACTTCGGGTTATGCTGTTAATGATTTACACTATTACGGTATTGCTCTTGCTGTGACTGGGGTCGTTTTTCTTATCTTGCTGTACGTTAGAAAATCTGTATTATCAAATCCGTCACCGATCTTGTAATTGTATTTATTTTTTTATTGATTTATTTTTAATTTTTTAATTTTTTTAAGTTTTTTTAATTATGATTAAGCAAATAGGAGCACTTATAGGTGCGTTAACTTCGGGTTACGCTGTTTATAATTTACACTTTTACGGTGCTGTCACCGCTGCAATTGGGTTCATTTTCCTTATGATGGTATACGTTAGAAAATCTGAATTGTCAAATCCATCGCCGAGTTTGTAATTTTCTTTGTAAGTTTGTAAGATATTTTAATCTTGCAATAGACCTTTCCCGAATCTCAGTTGAAACTCTAAACTTTGACTCAGTTTCATATCTAACCTCGTTTTCATGTAAATCATTGTTTTACTGATTTCATTACTTTATAACATAATAATTGTCTCTGTTATTTCCAATTCCCACACCGATATTTTAAATATTAAAAGCGAGGTTAGACACGACAACTCGGCCACAATGCCACAATGCATCATTTAAACATAAATTCGAGAAAGGTCTATTATTTTAACTCTCCGGGTTATCAATATTTTATTTTACATTGATAATGTACAATAAAATATTCTCATTTGCGATGCAATAAAACATCAAAGGTTGCTCCTTTGTCTGAAATTATACTGTTAGATAATTGAGAAAATTTACTTTTTATAACATCGACATTGTTCCATTGAGAAAATCATTTCTTTTATTTAGATCTTGTAAAATTTTTCTCAGACAACTAGCTACGAAATAGGACATTTTGAAACTCTTTCTTTTGCTGTACTTTTCCGACAAAGTATTCTTTAGTGTTTGTCATGAACGTGGACTTACAACCTCTATAAATCTATTCAAACAATGCTCGGATTATTGGAATTTCCAGCAAAGCGGTTGTGAAACATCATCTAGTACCGTTAAAAAGATATCCCATTGTCATCCATATTCATGGCAACCAACTAGAAGTGAACATAAATTTATGTATATATTTTCTATCCAACTTTTAAACTCTCATTATCTCGTGACCTCCCATTAATAATATTCTGATTGGTGGTGGTGACACTGGTTCTGTTGATATCATACTCTTAGCTTTTAAAAGTATGTATCTAATTAATCAGACTTACAAGTTGTATACATGTAACTGCATAATAGAAACACTGCTTATTTTTATTTAGAAATATTGATCAACCTAATCAAATGAATAATGCAGTGTAAACCCTTTCCACCAACAATTGGACAGTGCGAACGTTTAAAATTTAAAGAAAAACTGTTCAACAGTTCATGGATTGTTGCAAAACCTTTCAGTTTTGCGAATTCTGTCACAAGAAAAGGATTATAATCTTTTACAGAATGGAAATTGGAGGCCATTCTAATTTAATCATTCCTAATCTTTCCTAACGATAAATGAATTTTTTTCGACTTGCGCCACTACAATAGTAAAATTTATTTTTGAATTATTTGTCCCCATAACAAATATGAAACGGAGTGCCACTTCGAAACATACACGTTCAGACGTTTGGTTGACGGCATTGCTTTTTACACCAATCGACTGGTGTAAATTAAAAATTGTACGTCATGACGATCAAGATAAACATGTTAGCGATCCAGAATTCCTGTTTCCTCGTCAAACCGTCACAAGAAGGTTGGAAGAAGAGCCAGTGATGAAGTTATATCAAACGAAAAACAGATTATAAATTACTATATATTGTTTTCCATATTTATTCCATTCTTTCCTACTGTTCTCTAAAATTTTCAATCAGATCTATCTTTTTGTTTATTTTTTTCTGTAGGATGGAGTTTATATTGGAATTGAGCAACATCTTGCGTTCAACTGGTGGTGATCGCTCTTTCCTTCTTCGACTGGCGACCATTCAAGAAGGTATCTGACTTGAAAGATGTATTGGACAAATAGAAGATTGACAGTGTTTCACAGACACGCCGAGATGGAAACATGGAAAGACTAGAGTAAGGATTTACATCATTTTATCCCTGTGTATGTACCAATGATTCGGTTCTGGGAGAAAGTGTTGATGCACCTAAAACAACAATGATATTAGATGGAAAAGGCTAATTAGATGAAGATTCATCTTGAACAAAGTTTCTATGCAGTAGAGACCCAGTAAGCACAAAGACGTTGTTTCGACGTCGTATTCCATCGTCGATTGACATAATGGAAATAGCAAAACAACGTCGGGTTTTGACGTCCAAACAACGATTAAAAATAACCAAAAATGATGTTGTACGGATGTTGTGCAACGGTCAAATGACCAAAAACAACGTTGCATTGACGTTGTAGCATGGTCAAATTAGCGACGAAGGGCAATCATAACAAATGAAAAGTCACCATCAAACCCTGACCTCTCGCATGAATTCAGAGAGTGATAACCACTAAACTACAGCGCCTTTTCTTTCGCTAATGCATTTGACTATTATCAAAATCACTTACTTCATTTCGAGAAGGTTAAGATGAAAAGGAACGAAATGGCGAAATGAAAGAAAAAATGTAATATAACTGTTGCTTGCTATTTAAAACATCGCTTTAAACTGTTTGCAGTGCACAGTTCAGAAACCATCGTTTTTCGTTTCTTTCTTAAACTTGGATTATATTAATTCATTCAGGCATTCTTCTATCCTTTGATCCAAAAAATAATAGATAATGGTAGACACATTTTTCATGGTTTTCAAGATGATTACCTTACGAACTAAATTGCATACAGAATGCAGGAAGATAAAATGCAACGTTCTTTTTTTTTTCTTTTGACGTCGAAAGAACGTCAGAATTGACTGTAAGTAAATAAATGATTTTAAAAGGAAAAACAAAATTACAGTTTATACCACTCTAGTCACGACATAAGCTTTCAACCGTTATAACATTTTGAATTTTTTTTTTTTTTTTTTCAGGACCAACCCTGACGTTTTCGTGACGTCGGTTAATGGTCGTTTTTGGTGACGACGTTAGAACAAACATAAAACAACGTTGTGTTGACGTCGTGTGTTAACTGGGGTGTGACCAAGGCATTCCAATCGACAGTAAACAGCCATTCGTTGCTAGGATACAAACTCAAAAGGACTGGAATCAGATCTCACAACAAAGTTGAATAGTTTGTGGTTGCACTGATTGTAGTTTAAGGGGTACTCGCATAATGTCTGCAATTACAATTGGATTACAAGGATGATATAGTGATTTCTCTGATTTCAGCAGTCACTTAATTCAGAAAGAAAAGATAATGTAAAGAAAAGATAATGTTTTCTTTCTCAAATCCTCTTTTAGACTCAACAATTAGTATAGTGCAAGCTTACCAATCAGTGAGTGACGTCATTGAAACATGGAATGCTGTAAAACAAAATATTGACTACTATTATGGGAAATAGTACAAAGCTAATGTAGAATTAGGAAGAGAGATTGGGATTGATTGCAAAGGATGCTGCATCAATCAAACATTCCTGGTCATGATGAGGAGACTAAAAATACGGCCGTATATGTCACCTTTTCTCCAAAAATATAAGAGGCCAGTTTTTTTGTGAGTGTTCGCGAAGAAAAGTTATTAATGATACTATAGTAATCGTTAGAAATAACTCTTTAATTAATAAATCCTGAACATGGAAGACTGTAGCAAAGTTCTTCTAAAACGAAACAGGTGGAATAGAAATAAAACAATAGTAAATAGGAACTTTGGGAAGTTAAAAAAGAAACAAACTGAAAGTGGCGTTTGATGAGAAGAGTGAGTGAGAAGACAGTTGGAAAAACAAAAAATAAAAAATACGTGTGTACGTGAAAAATGTAAAGAAACAGAATGTAAAATTCCGTTTCCCTTTGAAGCATACAGATTTAAACAAATTATGAATACCCCAGTGGACACAGAAACGTTGTAATAACGTTGGGACATTATTATTTCAACCTTGCGTTGAGGTTGTGAACGTAATACATTTAGACGGTATTTTCGTAACGTCGTTGCAACGTTACGTAAATACGTTATAAGCCGTTATAACAACGTTGCATGAAGGATGTGAACGCAATACATTTAGACGGTGTTATCGCAACGATGTTACAACTTTACCAAAAAACGTCGCAGCAACGTTACTATCCAAGTAATGCATTCAGATGGCATTTCAGATGAAACGATCAGCAAATATCAATGTAATGTTATTGTCCAATGTCTAGACGTACTTTTTAAGTGGTAAAGGTCCAACAGGAATGCAATAAAAAAATTCCAATTTTGAAATCCTTTTAAATTTTATTAGTTTATGGCAGCAGTTAGTGCAGCTGAGCTTGTCAAAGAAAGAGTAATCGTCGGCAATGTTGAAAGACGTTGTAATTTATGTGAAAAAAAGTTTCGTAGTAAGTCTGGCTTGACATACACCTCATTAAATGCTCATAAAGAGACAGAAAACAACTACCACCAAGACCAAGAATATTTGTAATCTTTGTCAACGTTCCTTTCTGCATAAAAAAGAACTAGCAAGCCATTTACATCTTACGCATAACATAGTACAATACAGTTGCCTACACTGTCATAAACGATTTGTGCATGAATATGTAAAAATTGCACATGAATGTTTTTGTGGAAAGATCGATCAAACTCCAACAATTCCATGTACTTTTTATGGTTGTAAAAAACTCTTCAAGAAAAACAAGTATTTGAAAGAACATATCAGCAGTATTCATGAAAAAAAGAAAATATCGTATATCAAATAGCGTATATGGTGCAAAAATTTATAAGGTAATTTATGAAATAATAATTTATATACAGTGGAACCTCTATTAACGGTCACCTCCATACATCGGTCACCTCCTGATAAGCGGCCAGAAAAGAAAGCCCCTGCCGAATTTATTGTCAAACTCTTATAAAAAAAACCTCCATACATCGGTCACCTCCAATCAACGGCCAAACGGCCACTTTCTATTGTCCCAATGTCTAATTTTACCTCTATTAACGGTCAAAAAAAATCTTTATGCAAGCAAATGAAAGGAAAAATATCTTATTTATAATAATTATTTACAAAAATTCAAGCAGCTTCATCTATTGTAGATGATTTGAACTTCAAAACATTAGGTGATGCTGACTTAGTAAGTACTTTGAATCTTGTCACACAAGGACTTGAAGCACTTAGGCTCAATAATGTTTCACACAAAAAAGTAACAGATTATTTCAGTAAAAAGTTGTAACATGATTGTAGATTGTACTGATAAGACACATGTATTTACTTGTGTTTATTTTGATCATGAATCATTCTTTATGCGCCTCCTATCTCTCCCGACCAGCCTTTTGGATAAAAAGGTACATTCATATAAAACCTCCATACATCGGTCACCTCTAATGCAACGGCCACTAAGCTGGGTCCCCCAAAGTGGCCGCTATTAGAGGTTCTACTGTATAAGATAAGCCTCTTTTATTCACTGGTTTTTACTCTATCTTTCATGTTAAAGAGGCGATCGTAGTGTCGTGGTGTCATAACGTCGAGGAGGCGACCGAATGTCGAGGAGGCGATCGCAATGTCGAGGAGGCGACCGAGATGTCGAGGCCGCGGTCTCAAGTTCGGGGGTTTGGGGGCTTGGTTACACTGACCATACTACAAATATGACACCTTCCAATAAATTAGATTTGGCAAAGTAATCCAGCGAAGAAGGAACTTGGTTGTATGCTAACAGCAAAATAATTGAAAATTTAATGAAGAATTTTTTTAGTGAGTGAGTGCAGGTTTTTCGCGTCGGAAAAAAACAAAATGGTAGAAAAATCAAAACAAAGTTTTGGTAAAAAGAAACACGTGGGTACTACTCCGTGTAAAATTTTTTTTTATTATTTTACTCATAGAACTAGCTAAGTTTTTTTTCTTTGAAAATATTAAGGGAAAAAGTTTCCTTTTTGTATTTTTTTCTTACTATTGAAACTTTTTTGAACAGTTCTTGTATACAAAGCAAATTCTGTGTGCTGTTGTTAGAGGAAATCTTATGCTTATCCTTTCCCTTTTGTGATGAGGTAAGAAAAAAAAAGAGATCAGGAGAAATATTCCGTTATTTGATCTAGCAAGAAAGAGAAATAGCCAGGTTTCCCAGCTAGAGTTGCTCTGAATGATACAGTGACCTTTATTTGGTTGTTTATTTAGTTCTTGCAATATTTTGATAAATTATTGTATTTCATTAACCCATTTTCTATTTCATTTTGACAAGCTTTTGGTGATGTTAAGTCAGCTGTTTTTACTTTAAAATTTGTTGTATGTATAACTTTTTTGAATTACTGATTATATGTATATATAGTATAGTGTTGTCGTGAAGCATGGAAAAAGATCTGATTGGAAAGACCATAAAATATTTACAAGATGCTGTGAAAACGTTGGTGTGGCAAGGTACATGTTTAATTACCCATTGCGAGGACCTGGCCGTGGCAGCTTCATTGCTGGGGGTTATGCTGAAGTTGACGCTGGTTGACGGGGGAGGGGGTGGGGGGTGACGTCAACCTTCACAATTTCCAAACTCTTAATTTTTCTAATTAAGCAAACTTTTCTCATGAAAATTATGGTCTTGATGTGATCGGTAGAGTGCAAAAGTCCTTCGGTGTTGCTATTAGTGGCTTTTTCATTCGAATCGAAAGTTTTTTCGCTCACCTGAAGACAATACATTGCACGAACGTAACACTCGAGCCCTATTCAGTCATCACCAGAGCAGCTAGAGGTAAAGGAAGGAAAATTTGTTTCTCTGTCTCAAACAGGGGAGGGGGGTCTCTTTCCAAAAGATGACGTCAACTCAGGGGGAGGGGGTAAAGCGAAGTTGACGCAGGTTGACAGAGGGGGGAGGGGGTCAAAAATCTTGAAAAAATGGTTGGCGTCATTTGTGAACAATCCCCAATGAAGAGGGCATTAAATTTGAATTTATGTTTTAAACTTTAGATATTTGCTATCAGTAGCATTTTTGGTAGTGTTTTACTTATTTTAAATGAAGTTGGTTCTATTTTTCTCAGCTGTGTCATTTTTTCTGAGGTTCTAGTGAACATTTTTAAGAAAATAAAATATGAAGAGTTTTTGTGAAAGATTTTACAGGAAAAAACGGAAACTATGAATATTTGCAAGGCTTCTTGTAAAGGTTCTGTTAACGAGATTATTTTGTATTATATGAAAGAAAGCACTGTCTCTGTTACATTACAGTGGTTATTGTGTTGCCCATCAGTAATTAAAATGAGGGCTGCTGTTGAAATACTTTTACAATTAACAAAATACTCTCTGGGCAATTAACATCGTTCATCTGATATCCATCGCCCAACATTGCGATCGCCTCTTCGCCATTGTGATCGCCTCCTCGATATTACGATCGCCTCCTCCCTCTGCGCCTAACATCACGAACCGCTTCCTCGCCATGTCGATTTTGACTACGATCTAATTTTATATTCTTTTTTTTTTTTAAATTTTGATTGAGTTATTACCGTGGCAGATTTGGACATCCTATAGTGAGTTTGGAGACAAGATGTCCGGCCGGTAAGTTATAGATAAAAAAATGTCTTCGAGTTCATCGAGCTTAGAAGCACTTTCTACAACCTCCATTTTAACAAATTGCTCTTGTCAAAGTGGGGATCAAGCTTTATCGTACAGTTATAACAATTTTATTCAACAGAACATTAATTTTCCTTTAATTATTTGAAGCACAAAACTTTTTAATTCAAAAACCTGTGCATACAACATACTATCAAATTTGCATTACATCGACATTTATTGACCCTCAAGGGACCCTCATATTCCGCTGCCACACGAACTTTTCATTAATCTCTATCTTGCGCGTAGCGATCCGCGTTCAGTAGGGGTATGCCCAGATCTTCACGAATCTGTTGCGACCAGCGTTTCAGTGGTCCACGTTTTCTTTTTCCGTTGAATTCTTCTTGGAAGATTCTTTTAACGAAGCTGTCGTTTTCTCTTCTACAAACGTGTCCAAACCAGTTGGGACGTCTTTTTTCAATCATGTTGATGATGCTGTAGTTCACTCCTAGCCTATGATGATGATGCTGTAGTTCACTCCTAGCCTATGTTGATGATGCTGTAGTTCACTCTTAGGCTATGTTGATGATGCTGTAGTTCACTCCTAGTCTATGTTGATGATGCTGTAGTTCACTCCTAGTCTATGTTGATGATGCTGTAGTTCACTCCTAGCCTATGCTGATGATGCTGTAGTTCACTCCTAGCCTATGTTGATGATGCTGTAGTTCACTCCTAGTCTATGTTGATGATGCTGTAGTTCACTCCTAGTCTATGTTGATGATGCTGTAGTTCACTCCTAGCCTATTTCTAATGTCGGCGATTCTGGTTCTGGTATATAATGTCACACTGAAAATTTTGATTTTAACATTTTACCAGATAGAGCGGTAGAACTAGATAAAAACTCACCAAAACCCAGACAAAATTAATATAAAGATAAAATTTGGCACAGTGACCCGGAAGCATGCCAGGAATGACCAAAAAAAAGCCCCAGCAAGAGGACCTTGGGAACACCTCAAATTCATAATGGCGGATATAAGACATAATAACTGCAAGACAGAAAAAGTTTTTTCATCAAATCTACAAGTTTCTACAGCAATGAGAAGTTTTTTCATTCTCTGACACAATTTCTGAAAGGATTTCACTTAATGTCATCGTCATCATCATGGTCCAGGGACACTTGCTCACGTTCCTGTAAAAACATAACCCTATGTAATTTTTTATCAGGTTTAAATTGTTTCAAGCTTTTTGGTAGCAGTACTGTACTTCTATCCAATTTAGTATCTAATTTATAAAAGTTGTTACCATTTTGTTATTACAGTCTGCTCCTTGACACCCTCCGCATGCTACAAGTTCGCTTTCGACAAGTGCAGACGTTCCTTCTGCATTGATTTTTCTTTGCTTTACATCGGCATCGAATTACCTTGAGGAGTAAGTTTTCAGGAGCAATGGCTTTAGTAGTTGTTATTAGGTGCTTCTTATTGTTGCTGATTATTTCTTTCCAACCTCACTCAGTTGGTGATAAATTGAGCTTTTTGTTGAGCATTTTCTGTTCAATCACTTGCAGGTGCACTCGAAACCCATGATACTTAGCAGCCTCGTCTGTAGGCGGTAACTTTCCAGACTCGATTAATCCATCGCATATATTATTGTATCGCGAATACCTTTTAAAAAGAGTACATGTTGTTTCTTCTGAAGCCCGTAATCCTTCAAAATTGAGCTATAGAAAAAAAATATGCTATTGTTTTAAAAAAGAAGAAATTATGAAAGAAGATTTTTTTATATAAAAAATAAGTTTTTAGAAGTACCTTATTTTCCGCAGTGGAACATCTGGTTTTCCTCCATACAATTCTTTAGATGCCTTCAGTGATGCATTGTTTACTTCTTCCAATGTTGCCTAATAATTAGATATTGTTTCTGAAACGATGAACGATGGTTTCCCTTTTCCAAAGATGGGTGACGTAGAGTCACATCCAGACCAGGCGTGAATGAAAAGGATGTGTTCCTTGGTTGATGAAAAGGGTTGTTGAGTTTCTCTTATACTCCAACATTTTTTACCATGTTCTGTACGGAAGTAAATATCTGACAGCTCTTCATTCCAGTGGTAGAGTAGCATCACTGCAACGTCTGTGTCATCTGCAACAACCGTGACGTCCTTCTCCTTTGATTCATCTGATGCTGTACACACAATCTTTGTATCTGCATCTCCAGTGCAAACATAAACATGGTGACCATTAATAGTTAATCTGGTGGATAGTAGTGAAATTAAGCTCTTTTTTTCTCTAGTATTGGACAAAAATCTCTCTTTTGTATAAGGTGATTCATTTTCTGACAGTGCTCGATGAACCATTTTTCATTGCACTTCGCTCATGTTTCGATGATTTAATAGATAGAGCGTCGTCATACCCAATAAAGACTACACAAGTCAATCCATAATTTCGGATTACTATTTGCTGTACTCGCTGTCGATATCTTTGAACTTCATTCCCTTGTTCCTGTGGACTCCAGTGTAGCAATGCACCTCCATCCAAGACATACATTCCAGAGAAGTTTTGATAGGAGCTTGAATTTCGTCAGGAAAAAGAACCTTTCGAAGAGATGCTTTGTTCGGCTTTCGCATTATGTTTTCTTTAGTCAACTAATAGTTGCAAGTCGGCGGGCCGAAGAACCAACCATTTCGGATGGAAGCCCAAGGACTAAAACTCCCGTTACTTACTTACTTACTTACTTACTTACTTACTTACTTTAGAAATTGACATGGGATAGTTGGTCATTTCATGTTCGAAATGCTCCTTTACGTTCTCTTCTCTCTGTGCAACAGCAGCTAGCCTTACAAATTCGTGGGGTCTATTTGTATAGATTTTTCTCCAAGGATGTTTAACAGATTTGGTTTAAGACGCCAGTGACGTCAGCTGCATTTTCCTTTTTATTTTGGCTTCTGTAAATTGAAGATTGTCAAGACTCTGCTGAATGGATAATCCGAGTTTTTCCGCATCTGCAGGGTTTACACCATCTTGGCCTTTAATCGATGCAGGTCTTATCATTGGGATCCAAGTCGATAATTACGAAGATACCTGTATGCTTGATGAAAAAATTTGCAGAAGATCCAAGACCCCATTCTGTTCCTTCTGCACAAAATTGGCAGATTTCCTCATACAGATATTTAATTCTTGCGGGAGTAAATCCTTGTGGTTGTATGATATCTGGTTGTTTGAATTGATTAGCAATATTTTTTTTTAAGATGCTGACTATAACTGGTTCTGCATCCAGGCTGGTAAGGCAGTATACAGTCCCAGGATCTAAATGACTGATACGAAAATGGTGGTACGAGTTAATATTGTCAATTTTTCTGAAGTGGTTTGACAGCATTGACGCCAAGTCATATGTTGGCACTAGTACTCTACCATCGATTACAGAAGCCAGAATTGTTGTAGTATTGTGCTATGTCGTACAAAGTCCACAATCCAGTTACTGATGTTCGCTTTTTGAGTACATCAAAGCATCGGTCACAACTGAATTTGGTATGACCAACACCCATGAAGGAATACTCAATTTGGTGATGCAATCTAACCATAGTCCGCCAAACCAGATACCAAAGTACGTAGTTGTTTTTGTTTTGGCCCTGAAAAATTTAACAAGTGCTAACATTAACAAGAGTTTATCTTGAAATTGCCATTGTTCCTCAAAATAATATCAAACCTAGGAGGTTTTCTATCCTCCTAGATCAAACTTACCAGCACAGTTATCAGCGTGGACGTTTGCAGTTTGTTCACCTGTTCCCTGTTCATTGAAGTAATCATGAATATATGATATTGTGGCATTAGCACCTTTTCCAGTGTTAACAATTTCATCAATGAGGTATGTGATTTGGATATTGCTGCCATCATTACAAATGCCCAATACATTGCATTTCCGTGGGGTTTTAAAATAAATTGGCCCCGGTTGAAAGGGGTTTTGTAGGTAATGTAATTGTTGTGCGTAGTCCCAGCTATAATGAGCCGTCCTATTAAAAGAACAAGGTTCATTTTTGGACTGATCGATGTAAAATGTCCTATTTTGTCAACTTTTGCCTAAGAGCATTACAGTCTGTAATATTCAATTTCTTGTTTTGCTATTTCCAGGTGCTGCATCTGTTCTCGCAAGGTGACTGACTTTTCTTCCAATGTCTTATTGGTACTGCTGCAAGTCGCGTTCGATTATACGTTTTCCCAATTATTGATTTAAAAGAGATTGTTTATCCTAACAACGAAATCAAACAGCGGGATTTTTATTTTGAACATCGCACTTTAATACAAGATGTTGTCAACAAGGACCTTACTAAAGAGTAAAAAGTATGCGTTGGTGAAATTTAATTGCCATGATGAATCGGCCATATATTCCACCGCTACCATTGAGGGAGATGTAGAAGTTGGAAAGGATTGTATTGTGCAATTCAAAGGAAAGGGTTATACTCGCAATGGCAGGTGAATCATAGATCTATAAATTATTATATGTACAAAGAACTAAATAACTGAACAATGAACCAAAATGTTATAGATACAACGAACGAATTAAATGATTGGGAATCGACCCATTCCAGAAAAAGGAAAGCGTCTGAGTGTAAAGCAGGTATTGGTTAGGTTCCATTCACATCATTCATTTAATCGATGACGGACTAAAATAAGTAAAGATTTATATCTTCAGGCGAGCTGCATCGACGAAAATGCTGCGAAAAGAACGAAAACGGCATCCACAAATGATATGGTATTGAAATCTTTAAAGCTTGATGAAACATCTTGATCTTATTCATTTGCTTACATTTCAATTTTAGTCAAATAATCATGACAATTTTAATGAAATTGGTGATTCTGATGCACTTGTAAGTGAACTAAAGAAACAAAAAAAACAAACTAAAAAAACAGAACAAAAAATACTGTGAAAATTGAATACCTAGCATTATTACCTCATGGATTTTCTTTATTACACTTTAGGTGCCTTCATTGGATTTCCAGAGTTCAGCAGAATATCCAGCTGCAAACAAAGATATCTGTTAGTAAGACTTAAAGGTATTGTAACAAACAGTACATTATATTTCAAGTCTTATTTTAATGAATTTTTTTACTCAGAATTCTACAAACATTCAACTTGCAGTGGGGCATTTCACAGACCTAAACAGTACGGCTGTATCTGAAAATGTATGTTTCTATAATCGACAAAGATTTATACAATTTATATAAGTCATGCATGTTAAAAGCTGGTGCATGAATAAATGAAATAGGTGTACACGGCTTTTTTATAAGAACCAGTAAAATATGACCTGAGTATGCACAGTAATGACCCGATATGAGTATGCACAGTTAAATAACAAAACAAACTTCTAAACCTTTGCCAGTGAGAGAATTCACATAATTATTTGTTCTTATTTTGTTTGGCTAAATCTTGGGCTTTTTTTCTTATAAAATTGTTCTTATAAAAAAGCGTGTAGTGAAATCGGTTTTAATATTATACGTAAATGTGAGATAAACTATGGACATGTAGACTTATAGATAGATAAACGTATGGACATGTATAGACTTAAATAGAAAGACGTAGAAAAATAAACGTATGGATATGTAAATATATAATATATCATATTCTGTATTGTTATATTTAAATGCAATTCAAACTTGAACTTTCTGATTTCTGCATTACTTTCCACTATAATTCCAAAGCAGAGCAAATTAAAAAAGATTTTCACTATCCTTCCTTTCAGATGAAAAGAATTGATTCGATCATTTCCTACGAGGAGTATTTACGCAACCTTGACGCTGAGGTAATAACACATAAAACACTCAATTGAGCAGAATCGAAGAGCTCGTTAAAAAAACAGAGACAGCAGTTTGATGAGCTGAACAGTAAATAACAGCAGATGTCAGGTGTACTTGCTACTGTCATCAAGTCCCTGAATGTTCTATCATCACTGCAACAGGACCGTGTGACAGATGTTGACATGTTTGAATTGCCGCCACCACCCCTATCACCTTCATCACCACCACCACCACCACAATCTGATATGTTCCTACATACATCAGATCAAACGGCATTCATCACACCACTACTACTACCATTAATAACCACTCATTTGCCAACTGCACAAAGTTCTGGCTACTCGTTGCCTGGTGGAGCTGCAACTGCCAGCGCCAGTGCACCTAAAGAAGAAGGCAACCGCATGTTTATTGAATACGTCTTCAAACTATTTATTGCTTCTTTTACGAAGGAGGAATTGAAGTGCTCAAACCTGAAAGGCAATCATGGATGCCCCAAGTTGGATCCAGAACGCATCAGAATAATCAAAGTGAATGCCTTTGCAATATTAACGTAAATGACGAAGAGTGGGATAGGAGTGTGCGAAAAATCACGATGAAACTGAGAAAAATTAGAAAAATGAAATAGTTGCATCCAGATTTCAAGATTCAACTTGTTATAATACATTGTTGTTTACACTTACATTTTATCGATTTCCCTGTGTGTAATGGGAAATAGTGAGCTAGCTAGCACTTGGTTTTCTCAAGACATATATCACTACAGATTGAGAGGTATGATAAAAAACTAAACCAATCAAGTTAAAAACTATAATTGAGTCATAAAAATATAGCAACATTACATGTTTTCCATACTTACATTGACTTCACTATCTATTTTGGAAATTGACGTGTTTTGTTTTCATCTAAAAAGAAGTTAAAATACAATTTCAAAGAGATATGAACAACGGTTCATGTATCCCTTTTAAATAATAAGTCGACTTACTTTTATCTAACATATAATTGATGGTCGCACTCATTGTCACAATTAGAAAAAGGAAATAGTTGCTTTCAATGAGTACAACCATCTCCTTCGGTGTCATTTTGTGAAAAAGTAGTGATAAATTACAGAATAGATACCGTGGCATGTATAGGCCATTTTACAGAGTAGTTATATAATACATTTATAACTGCCGATTTTCGGCAGTTAAGTAAGCTAACTGACGATTTTCGGCAGTTAAGTTAAGTCTGTTGGAAAATTGCTATTGGCTGATTTAAACAAAGAAGTATTTCTTTATAGAATTCAGATTGGTTGTTTGTAAACAAATAGCCAGTAAGACTTAGATATGAATTTGATAAGCAAAGTAAACAATTTGCTTTTTGAAGGTTTTTTTGAAGCTCATTTCTTTTGTTATGTCAAGTTCTCCGTTGTTATCAAAGCGATCTTTATCAAAAACTGAATTAATTTGTGAATACTTCTACGAAGGATTCATGTATAAAGAGATAATATCTTTGCTTGAGAAATGTCATGGAATAAGTGTTCGTACACTTGGACGATATTTGAAATCCAGCAATTTATGTAGAAGAAATAAAATTGTTGATACAAGAAGTATTGTACAAGCTGTTCGAATGGAGCCGGAAAGTAGTAAATAAAGTGTTGGATATAAGGCCATGTATCAACAGATTACTAGAAATGGAATTGTAGCAACACATGAAGATGTTCGTCATGCTTTGAAAGCACTAGATCCTGTTGGGGTAGCTCATAGGCAATCAAATAAATTGACTCGAAGAAAGTATTATGTCAAAGGTCCTAACGAGATTTGGCATTTAGACGGAAATGACAAACTAAAACCATTTGGTTTTGGGATCAATGGCTGCATCGATGGGTATAGCAGAAAAATGTTATGGTTAAAAGTATGTCCATATAATAAAGATCCAGCAATTATTGCTGTTTTTTTTTTAAAATTTGTTTCACAACTCGGTGGGACTGCAAAGAAAATAAGAGGACATCGAGGTGTTGAGAATATCAATATTGCAGGAATTCAGAGGTTCTTTAATCTTAACAAACAGAATTACATGGATACGTTTGTCTTCGGAAAATCAACATCTAATCAACGAATCGAGTGTTGGTGCTCTTTCCTTAATTTGTGGAAGAACTTTTTCAAAGATCTCCGCGATAAAGGGTTTTATGATGACAGTAATCCAAGACATTATCAAAGTCTTCAATTCTGTTGTTATGGGATTTTACAAGACGAAATTTCTGAAATATGCAACAATTGGAATCATCACAAGATAAGACCTGTCCGAAACTCGGAGACGCCCCCAGGCAGGCCTGATGTCTTTTATTACATCCATTCGGATTGCAATGATGGCGCGGTAAGCGTCAGAAGCAATGATATTTATACAGCTTTATCGATAAGTAGAGAAGTCCCAACATATTTTTGCGATGATGTATTTGCACAGTTAGCAATATCCTGGATGCATAATTTGAATCTACAGATGCCCAGGAATGTAAAAGAAGCCGAACAACTATATAAACACCTTATTGCAGTAATCTGAAATGTTTTGCATTATCTTCAGAAAGCTCGTTTTCACCTCAAAATTTTAGACTAGATATAGAAGTCCTATTCCGAATTAATGTTTTTATTTCACATTCTGTCACTACCTATCTCATTTGGTTGCATTTGAAATTGCTGTCAGAATTCTATAAAGAAATACTTCTTTGTTTAAATCAGCCAATAGCAATTTTCCAACAGACTTAATTTAACTGCCGAAATTCGGCAATTAGCACACTTAACTGCCGAAAATCGTCAGTTAGCTCACATAACTGCCGAAAATCGGCAGTTAGCTTACTAAACTGACGAAATTCGGCAGTTATAAATGTATTATATAACTACTCTGTAAAATGGCCTATACATGCCACAGTAAATAGAGAACAAAATTGCATAATTCTAGCCGAAAAAAAAACTTATAAAATACGTGGTTTTTTTCAATATTTGATTACGAAATCAACTAGTCGAACAAAGTAGACAAATGAAAATCAAGAAAAATAGATCACATGTGCGTTGAAAGAAAAAGAAGATGATACTGAATAAAAGCTTTTTGTAAGTCTAAAAATATGCCACATGCAATTTCTCCTCTATCTAAAAATTTGAGAATACGATCAACAATGTTCATGAGAGAAGTCTCAGTAGAATGATTCGTTCTAAATCCAAATTGAAGTGGATATAAAATATTATGAGAATTAAGAAAGTTGATAAGGCGTTTACACATAATTTTTTGAAAAATCTTGTCAACATTGGAAAGCAAAGAAATCGGTCGATAGTTGTTAGCCTCTTGAGGAGACCCTTTTTTGAAGACAGGTATGACCTTTGCTGTTTTAAGGGCAGAGGGAAAACTACCACTTACAAAAGAAAGATTGATCAAATCTGATAAATGCTTGGAAATTTCAAATTTTAACAAAATTAAAATTTTATAGGGAATGCTATTTGGACCAGAGGCCTTGTTGCTATTTAAGCTGTTTATGTGGTCAAGGACTTCATCAGGACAAGTTGGTGATAAAAAGATTGAGTTAGGGCTTGGATTTTGCAGATAGTCTCTAAAGGTTTTAGCTGTAAATGGAATTTTATCTCTAACTACTGGGATCTGAGAGAAATAGGCGTTAAATGTTTCAGCTAAAACGTTATAGTCAGATGATAATGAACCATTTACATTTAAAGAGATATCAAAATCATGACTACGACATTTAGTTTTAATCAGATCATTGATTCCCTTTCAAGTTTTATGCATATCATTCTTATACGTTGAAAAATAATTTGTGCAATGATTTTTCTTCTTAATGCGAATGAGGCTTACAATAAGGTTACGATAGCGTCTATATTCAAAATTTGAGGGTTTTTGACTTTAGGACACCCATGGTGGAGTAAAGTCTTTAAAATACCCGTGTTTCTCCTCCTACTACTACTACTACTACTACTACTACTCCCAGTTATGAACGTTTTCGTGCAACGTTTACATGACATCGTTGCCGAATTCGCAAATTCGGTCAAATTAGGACTTCCAGTTGACCAATTTTCATGAAATTTTGCACGGATCACAATTGAAAGGTGCTGATTTCAAATTTGACAATGATATTGCCAGGTTTGACTAAAATTGGCCAATTTAGGCCAAATTTGGGCCAAATTTCGAAAGTTCTTCAATTTTCATGAAATTTTGCACGGATCACAATTGAAAGGTGCTGATTTCAAATTTGACAATGATATTGCCAGGTTTGACTAAAATTGGCCAATTTAGGCCAAATTTGGGCCAAATTTCGAAAGTTCTTCAATTTTCATGAAATTTTGCACGGATCACAATTGAAAGGTGCTGATTTCAAATTTGACAATGATATTGCCAGGTTTGACTAAAATTGGTCAATTTAGGCCAAATTTGGACCAAATTTCGAAAGTTCTTCAATTTTCATGAAATTTTGCACGGATCACATTTGAAAGGTGGTGATTTCAAATTTGGCAATGATTTTGTCAGGTTTGACTAAAATTGGCCAATTTAGGCCAAATTTGGACCAAATTTCGAAAGTTCTTCAATTTTCGCAAAAATTTGCACGGATCACAATTGAAAGGTGCTGATTTCGAATTTGACAATGATTTTGCCAGATTTTACTAAAATTGGGCAATTCAGGTCAAATTTGGACCAAATTTCGAAAGTTCTTCAATTTTCATGAAATTTTGCACGGATCACAATTGAAAGGTGCTGATTTCAAATTTGACAATGATATTGCCAGGTTTGACTAAAATTGGTCAATTTAGGCCAAATTTGGACCAAATTTCGAAAGTTCTTCAATTTTCATGAAATTTTGCACGGATCACATTTGAAAGGTGGTGATTTCAAATTTGGCAATGATTTTGTCAGGTTTGACTAAAATTGGCCAATTTAGGCCAAATTTGGACCAAATTTCGAAAGTTCTTCAATTTTCGCAAAAATTTGCGCGGATCACAATTGAAAGGTGCTGATTTCGAATTTGACAATGATTTTGCCAGATTTTACTAAAATTGGGCAATTCAGGTCAAATTTGGACCAAATTTCGAAAGTTCTTCAATTTTCATGAAATTTTGCACGGATCACAATTGAAAGGTGCTGATTTCAAATTTGACAATGATATTGCCAGGTTTGACTAAAATTGGTCAATTTAGGCCAAATTTGGACCAAATTTCGAAAGTTCTTCAATTTTCATGAAATTTTGCACGGATCACATTTGAAAGGTGGTGATTTCAAATTTGGCAATGATTTTGTCAGGTTTGACTAAAATTGGCCAATTTAGGCCAAATTTGGACCAAATTTCGAAAGTTCTTCAATTTTCGCAAAAATTTGCACGGATCACAATTGAAAGGTGCTGATTTCGAATTTGACAATGATTTTGCCAGATTTTACTAAAATTGGGCAATTCAGGTCAAATTTGGACCAAATTTCGAAAGTTCTTCAATTTTCATGAAATTTTGCACGGATCACAATTGAAAGGTGCTGATTTCGAATTTGACAATGATTTTGCCAGATTTTACTATATTGGGCAATTCAGGTCAAATTTGGACCAAATTTCGAAAGTTCTTCAATTTTCATGAAATTTTGCACGGATCACAATTGAAAGGTGCTGATTTCGAATTTGACAATGATTTTGCCAGGTTTTACTAGAATTGGGCAATTTAGGTCAAATTTGGACCAAATTTAGAAAGTTCTTCAAATCTCAAAAAATTTTGCGTCGATCACATTTAAAAGGTGCTGATTACGAATTTGTCAGTCATTTTGTCAGATTTGACGAGAAATGGGTAATTCAGGCCAAATTTGAATCAAACTTAGAAAGTTCTGCAATATTCATAAAACTTTCTACAACGCACAATTAGAAGTTGTTGATTTTGAATTTGCCAGTCATTTTATTAGATTTGAACATAATTTGGCAATTCGGCAACGTTGTATTTTTGAGACTAACTATGCATCGTTGTGTCACGTCCTGAAGTCTTCAAGCCAAGCGGCTTCTTGTTACAATTAAGAAACGCCTTGTATAATCTATTACGTTTATGAATTGCAATTTTAATGCCATTAATTACCGAAGGTTTATTTAGATGACAAGTTTTCTTGGTCTTTAAGGCTTTCAGTGGGAGATGCTTACCGATTAAAGTAGTCAGTCTGCTAAAAAATACGTTAAAAGGTTTATCAACGTTAGTTCTTTATAGGTAACTATATTATCCCAATCATAGGAGTGGTAATCTGCTATAAATTTATCTCCTTATAACCTGCAAGTCTTCTGCGACGTCACTGAGACGCCATATGACCACGTCCTGACATTATTATTACGATTGAAAATTTGCTTAATCACGATGGAACGCACAGATTTTGACCTTATCGAAGTTTGGGAATAAAGAGAGATTCTTCTACGACGTCATTATAACGTCACTGAGACGTCATACGACCCTCATACGACTCGTCGATATTATTTCGCGCATTTTAACGCTTGGTGGCGGGACATCCACAAGACAAACTTTAAGTTTAAATCCCGCTATAAATTTCGTTTTCTAAACATCGTTCTATCTGGAACTTTTATCCGGCTCTGACAGTTCCATGGGATACGCGGACTGTATTAGCAAACCGATTTTACGTTTTTATGTCCAGTACGACCATTAGGTCATGTTTTGGTCATCTTTTAATGACTTTAAATGACGTCATGAAAAAGTCATAAAGAGGTCATATGACTTTTTGACCAGATTAGGACGTCGTGGTGACGTCATAATGACGTCATGTGTTTGATGGGAATTGTTGTTTAGAATAACATTTGTACAATATCGATGGACATAATTCTAAGGGGCTGTTTATATGAGAGGCGGGACGGGACGTTTACCGGGAGGACGGGACAAAAAACGGGATGACTTTATTCTGCCTCTTTACATGAGAAAAAGTTTAGCGGGAGCTTTGCCGGGATGAGACAGCAATCACATTTAACATTAACATTAACATTTTAAAACGCCGCGGGACAGTGTGTTTATGTGATGAAAAACGTCCTGCTTCAAGCGATATCCCGTTTTGACAAAGCGAGACAATTTTTGTCGCGGGATAGTTTTTTTTTTCATGTAAAAGAGATTTGTTATGAAAACTTCAATGGAGGCTGGATCCCGTTTTTTGTCCCGCCCCCTGAAAACGTCCTGTCCCGCCTCTCATATTAATAGCCCCTAATTGTTTACATGCATGACGTTGATTATCATAGTCGGTGTCATTATAATTACTATGTCCCTTTATATCGAGTATGTCTTTTTATATTATTATTGTATTTTTATATTTCAGTAGAAGTGCGTACACCAATTGAGCATGCGCATATGTCGTTATGATTTAATACAGTGTGTATCAAAAAGACTTATCCACCAACTTTCAAGGCGTATTTTTCATTACATATCTGATAAAATATTGTGAACTTTATGTCACAAGAAAGAGCTTTTCATGCTCTATCCATTAATATAAAATGTTTGCCAAAATATTTGTTCTTCGAAAAGATATTGAAAAAAAACTTAGTAATTTGGTTCATTAAGTTCTTAAAAGTCAATTAACTGTAACTTGACCTGAAATTTTAATCCAGTTTGTAAATCATAAAATCTTAATAAATGTCTCTGCTGATAAAATTTGAATATGCGTGTTTTTTTGTTTTTTTTATTAAACAATATTTGTGCATTCCGACAGACGCCCCAACCCTAACAAGTTTCGAACGCAGATTACAAGCTAATACCCTGTTTAACCTAAAAATCAAACAAAATTCATTTCAAGTGCTAGTGTGTATTAAAACAAATCTTATCTTATTATTTTGAAATGCGTCCCCCCCTGAGAATCAAAATAGCTCAAATAAGCGGATATACAGTGTGTATCAAAATGTCTTATCTACCAACTTTCAAGGCGTATATTTCATTACATGTCTGATAAAATATTGTAAATTTTATTTCAGAAGAAAGAGCTTTTCATGCTTTATCCGTTAATATAAAATGTTTGCCAAAATATTTGTTGTTCGAAAAGATATTGAAGAAAAACTCAACGATTTGGCTCATTAAATTCTTAAAAGTCAATTAACAGACATGCTAATGACTTTTTAATGATATTTTCTATAAGGCCTGAATTTTGTGAAATGGGATTAGTTAGAATTAATTTGTGCGTTGTGCAATTATACATGACTTTTTACACTTTTATTTTTAGTAATCATCAACTGCCTGGCAGTAGATCTTCATTTGACCTCATCTGTGGACCACTTACTTGGTACAAAAAGGTTCACTTGCGTGTTAAACCAAACACGTAAGCCTGTAAGAACGTAAAGCTGGAAAGTCAAACTTGTAAAACTCAAATTTGAAGCTTAAATAAAATCGATTAAAGTATCAAAGTTGTTGTAGTTGTAATGCCCATATGATTTCTGTTGATGCGTATCGTATTACCGTATATTGTTTATATGGTGTCACAGAAAATCCCCCGACTAAAAAGGAAAAGGATTTAGTTGATTGCTGTGGAAACGCAAGGTTTTCTTTTATAACGTTTACCTTGATATTTAGTTAAGGCAACTTCCGTTCAATGAATCTGTTAGAAAAAAATGCGCATGTTATACGTTATTCGGCTCATAGAAATTTGCGTTTTTGTCTCAATCTCGGAGGTAGTAATCTATATGCAATATGCCAGGCTTCTTCGGTTATCATTCATTCGACGATTTACTGCTTTGTGAAAATATTACAGAGGGGCCCTTTTTATCATGAGAGGTGTTTAATATGTCTTTGCTTTGAGCGAATGGATTTACATTTGGGATTCGCATGTTCACCAACCGAATACGGGCTTACCAGATACTAATCAAACTGTATTCTAGCTAGTCATTTTTCTTTTCCAAAGTGATCATGATCTTTAGACATCTGAGCATACAGTTCGCGCTGACCTTAAGGCCTATGGGCCTCTTGTTTTGATTTCATTTTTATACCATCACGTAGATTTTTTCACAAGCTCACCAATGATATATTATTTATTTTCAAAATCAAAATAGTAAAGAAAATGTTAAAGTTTTTGACACGGTCATTGCATCCTTAAGCATTAATAAAAACCTTTTTAATTGGTAGAAATTGGCACGATTTCTGTTACGTAGAGGTGGCGAGGCGGATAATTGTTTTCATGGAACAGTTGACACAATTATTGAACTAAAGGCACAAAATGAGTTTTAAATGTGTAAGCAGCTTTAAGCAATCGAAACTCTCACAGTAACACACTTCCCAAATCATATGTATCATGTAAACCAGCTTTATCTTTTTTATGCTTTAATGGTTGTTCACCCTTCAATGATTTCTACTTAATGACACTTTGATTGATGCTTAACTGAAAAATGTCATTTTTTCATGGTATCAACTTCGATAACTTCCGAAACATTCTTCCCTGAAAAATGAAAATTATATCTTTAGAAAGAGGAGAAAGAATCCTACCCGCTGATATAAAAACAATTTAATCAAACCAATATTTGAGAAATTATAACTGCTTAAATTCTGGGATCCGCTTTAATATTGAAGTGTACAGAAAGCATCTAATCACGTGTTCATCTTCAATAGCATTTAACAGCTTGCCATATAGCAATTGTCGGGCATAGAACACAAAGGTTTAATTCAATAAATCTTTAAAACAGATTTCATTTGAGTTATGATGAATAAGCATGCGTAAGAACGTCATCATTCGGAGGAGTGTGTAAAAGAAAAATAACACACAGTTTTTGAAAGCATGCCTGAGAAAGATGATGATTCCATTAGCAAGGACTGGAAGAAAAACAGACGTTCAACCTTCTTCATTTATCTCATTCAATATTTCTTGAATGGTTTAGAAAAGTCAGCCAACACCGCCACATTATGGATTTACGTAACAACACTCATGAAAACCGACCACCAAGAAATGTTTTATGGTTTCATCAATTCAGCGATATACATCGCTCCGATATTGTTTGGTACATTTATAGCTAGATATGCCGATAAAACGCGTCGTGTAAAGGTTTGGATTATTTCCACTAACTATCTTAGTATAGCTGGTAGCATCTTGTATGTGATTTCAATCAGTCCTTGGTTTGCGTTTTGTGGAAAATTCCTTCATGGCTTCACGCTTGTTGTTCGACCTTTGATGGTTGGTGAAGTGGTTCGGTCGTACCCAAAGGCTGTTAGTCAAAAAAAGTTACCACTATTAGCTACATTGAGCTGCTTGGGTTTTGCCATGGGACCTTGTTTAACTGCTGCCTTTGTTAGCGTCGATTTTTGGATTCACACCATCCACATCACGTATGCCAACATATCCGGTTTGATTATCCTTACATTGACCGTCATCCAACAAGTACTCGTTGTCTTCTTCGCAAAAGATCTGTCAAAGGAATACGACTTAAAAAAAGAGGAAATCGAAATGGACCCTGTTGGCCTCACAGAAAATGTTGAAAGAAAGGAAAATTCGCTCACTATTTTAGTGAACGCAATGAAAAACGTAGACTTTCTTGTAATCACTGGATTGACATTCTACAGTGCGCTGCTTAACGTTCAAATCTTTCGGTTACTCCCTCTTATCATTATCGACGTCCTTCATTTTGATATACTCGTGGTAAACATATGGTACATTGCACATGCTGTATTCGGTTTGTTGATGATGTACACATTCGTGCGGATGAAATACGGTTCTGTTGGTGTCTTTTATTGCGGCTTGGCCAGTACTTGGATGGTGCTCGTCATTTCAGTATGCATTTCTGCAATACAAATAAAAATCAACAGCTTTAAACTGGCATTTGTTTTGCTTCCGGTTTTACTGATCGCACTTAACTTTTTTGAGATTGGTGAGCAATTGTTCCTGGTGATAGTAGCAGCGAATTTAACAACATCTTCTCATCAATGTTACTTGGAAAGTGTGAGGTTTATGATTAAGCAAATAGGAGCACTTATAGGCGCGTTTACTTCGGGTTATGCTGTTTATGATTTACACTTATTACGGTATTGCTCTTGCTGTGACTGGGGTCGTTTTTCTTATCTTGCTGTACGTTAGAAAATCTGTATTATCAAATCCGTCACCGATCTTGTAATTGTATTTATTTTTTTATTGATTTATTTTTAATTTTTTAATTTTTTAACTTTTTTAATTTTCTTTTTTTTTTCTCTTTTTTGTTTTTGATCTTCCTCCTTTTTTTCTACTTTTTATTTACGAACATGATTTACAATAAAGCTTTCCCAATTATGCTACGATACAATATCAAGGGGAATTCCTGCATCAGAAATTATGCTCTTCAGAACTTCAAAAAAAGTATTAGGTTGATACAGACGAATTCCATTTCATTTTATGCAATTTTGTGGACAATGTTTTAACATTTTGTATAATGTGGACAATTAGAATTAGAAAAATTTGATTTGGAATATCTTTCGACTTATATTTATAACTTGGTATATTTATTCTAAAAAAAGTGGCAAATAAACCGCTGTAGAGGTGTTTTGTTGTTGTAGTTGTTGTTGTCGTCGCTGTTGTAACTCCCTTCGGTCTTGAGAATAGACCCTACGACAATACGTATACATGTCTACTTTTTCATTTTCAATTGTACACGTCACTATCTATCTTCCCTATGACTCTATCATTACATCATGTTATAAAAATTGAACCAATCAAAACGTTGCCATACAAACCAATCAGGCGAACAGAAATTCTGTGTGATTAGTTTTGTATGGTTGTTTTCGTAATCTGTTTGCAGGAGATGATTTTATTTTGTTTATTATGACGTCACATTAGTTTCTGCGGAAATTGACGCGTTTCTATTGCCTTCTACGGAAGTAATACTAGCCTTAATTACTGAGCGTAAATAAGTAAGATAAAAGGATGGAAACCAAAGGACTGGTAAAGCCAGGCTATTCATTCATTGAATTTTCATTAGAATTTCCCTGAATTTCTGTTTAAATCATCGTCCAAATATCTAGTTTCAAATTGTGATTCTAAGAGGTTTTACTCGTGACTAAGCCATAACACGCCGTTTAAAAAGTTCAGGAAGAGGTCTATTGTCGGTTAGGCCTGTAAACGTTTTGACAAAAACTCCTCCTTGTGATTTCATGAATAAATAGTTTTTCGATAATCAAAAAGATTAACTTGCTCATGCATGAAGTAACTGTTGTAATCGACTATTAAAAATTTAATTACATTTTTTCATGACATTTTCCTTATTTTTTCATAAACCACTTTTTCATTTTTCACAAAAATATACTAGTCGAAAGAGCTTGAAAATGGCTTTACATTGATGTAAAAATTATTTTGCAATTCGGTATATTCATTTAAAAGAACATTTTTGAAATTTCCATTTCCAACATTATGAAATACACTGTATAATCAATTTAAACATGAAACCATGACATTAAATCAATAATGATCAATTAACGCTTGCTTGAGTAGATGTTAACGACTTGAGCAGCATGGGAAATCATAAAAAGCTAAAATATGGTGTAAAGCTGCATTTACACATGGAAAACTATTACGTAACCTTACGGGACCGTAAGATTCATTCAAAATAACAGCAAACGATTTCCAGTCCAAAACAAATGTAAATCAAACGACCTGTACTTATGAAAACTCTTGCCTTCTTCAGTAAAAGTATTGACAATGTCTAATCGCAGGTCAAATCAAACATGAAAGTTTGATTTCTAAACATCTTTTACAAAGATTGAAAAACTTTTACAAAAAACTACTTTTAACAACATTCAACATGTGATCCATTTCTCTGGTTGCAAAGCTCCTCTCTGTTTCTCATTTCTGTGAATGAAAACCTCATCATCGTTTGGTTCTGTCTTATCACATTCAATTTGTCAACTACTCTCCTCCTCAGTTCTTCTAAACTTTCCGGTGGGGTAGCAAGAACTTTTTGGCAAGGCGTTGGGAATACGAAATTATGAAATCATCAAACAACAGTATCGAAAGAAAAAATACTTAATTTTAAAAATAACGATTTTTACAAATAACAACTTATATTATTGGAAAACTCAAAAAATCCTCTTTCCAACGAAATTAAAACCGATTGTATTGGTGAAAATTTGAAAGGTTTTTTTTGTGTTTTAAACCAAGTGCCCACATTTTTGTGGACAGACTATAGATTGTATTCACAAATTATGTCGATGCACTTCTCCACACGTTGCGACTACCTTCTTGATCCGCCGCTTAGGTGGGGGGGGGGGGGGGGGGGGGGGGGGGGGGGGGAAATTTGTGAAAAACTTTCTCTCTCACCCTGATGTTTTGCTTTGAAGATAACCAGAGCTTCACACAGATACAAAACACGAAGTTAACTGAATGATAGTAAGAAAGCCAAAAGCAACTCGCTTGTTCATGACATGATAAACTCTGACTTATGCAATTATAATGACTGAACAGATAAGCGGAAATATTTTTCAAGTAAGAAAGATGTAACATAATTGTGGCCTAATTTACTGATTGATATGAAACTATTCATGAAATCGTTAAGTTGCTGGACGTTTCATGAACACTATTAATTAGTTTCTTGTCTGCATTTACATTTTAGGATAGTGTGACCACCTACTGCATGAATACGTTCCTGCTCGTGGATAACAAATTATGACATAATAAAAGCGAAGGGAATTTTCAGAGGAGGAAATTTAAATGTGGTCGTCTGAAGAGTTTCAGTGGAAACCAGGCATTGGTAAACGTACAATTATTTCATAAAGTTCATCTAAAGGCTTGTCTACACGTAAAAGATAATACAGTTGATGGCATCCCATTGTGTGAAAAACTTCCTGTTGCTGAAAAATATTACGAGTGGAAACAGGTCTTTCATCTGGTTACTGTACATGTCAATACACTGATAACCACTGATAATCACTGAATGACACGCAACAGTCACTAGGGATCGTCTCCAAAATATCGATTAAAATTCGCTTAATTTTATCGCTTATGATTTTTTTGTTTAGCGATTGTAAACGAATATAATGTGAATCAAATCGTTAGAATATAAGCGATTAAATTTAACCAATTTTCCTATAAGCGAATGTTAATCAATTTGCGTAAGCGATTTTAAGCGAATTGATGAGTTTGAAAAATACTTTGTTTGGAAATATTTTGTTTACATGCATGTATTTGTTTATCTTGTTTCTCTTATTTTTCAGATGTTTCAGATTCAATCGGCAAAAAGATTATAGCTTCTTTGAATTTGCCTAGTATTTTGTTTTCATTTTACCGACGTATTACAACAAGGTTTTTTCCGCTTTTTGAAAATCTTATCGTGATTGGGTCTATCAGTGGACAAGAAAGCTTTATAACATCACCCAAGCCAATGTTTTCACCACTCAAACACGAAACGTTTCAGATTTTGCTCGCGATGCTCACGCTTACTGAAAATATTTTTCGAAAAGAAAATGTAAATAAAAACTAAAAACCGTTGCGAAAGTTTCTAAAGTTTTTTTGTTATTAAACTCGCTGATTTATAAACATACACACGTTAGGCATTCAAAATTGCGAAGACTATAATCCGTCTGCATGCATGGCGCCTGGTGCTAAATTGACAACAAATTACTTAGGCATATTTAGTGATTCTTTGCTGTTGCTAGGGAGAACGACCACTGTTGCTAAGGTAATTTTGAAATTTCCTTCGTCATACGAATTCATTTGTTCACCTAACGAAAGAATATGAAAACATAAGTGGTACCAGTAGGACTCGTTTTCGTGTTATTCAATGAAATTAAAAAGCATCTTAGTTTCCAGCTCCCTTTAAAATATGATTTAAATTTAATTAAATTTAAATTTTTTTATTGATATGTCTACACTCTCAAAAGATGTTGTTATCGCGACTTCAGCATTATTTTGAAAACTCAATGTGACGGATGTATAATTACAGGTAGCACGTGTGAGTGTTTAATAATGAACTCATTACCTGGTTCTTATTCAGTTAGAGATAAAGGAAACAACAGTTTGTTCTCAGGTTGCTACAAATAGAAACCGTCTGCTATAATTCTTTTTTGTTTAAGTTGTTCTATCGCTGTTATGGGAAATGAACTGGTTCACATTCAGTTTAAGAAAAAAGAAAGAAAAAGTTTGTTTTAAAGCTACTACCAATAGGAACCGTCCCTTACAATTCTTTTTTGAGCTGTTCGATCGATATTTTGGTATATTCCTTGGGGGAATGTTTATCAGAATTTTAATCAACACTTGTGAGCGATATAGAATCAAACAAGCAATTCGAGTGAAGCGGAAAAGTGATTCATGTGAGCGATTCATATGAAGCGAAAAAGCGATTCATGTGAAGTGGAAAAGCGATTAAGTGCTTAAGTGATTAAGTTTAGTGGATTTTTATCGATTTTTGCTGATGATAAGCGAATTATAAGCGAAAAATAAACGATTTAAATGATTGAAAATTTGTTTGATAGTTTGTACAAATCGCTTAAATATTAAAGTAAGCGATTCATTAAGCGCTTTTTCCGAAAATCGCTAGCGTAAATTCGCTAATAAACGCTTATTATATCGCTTATAATTTGGAGACGATCCCTAAGAGAGACAGATAGAATGCTATCCTACCATCACAATACAAAAGATTGGTCGATTTTGTTCAGGGATGCGCTATCTTGTGTCTTTGGCAGTCATCGTTTTCACAGCAAGACAACTGACGCACATATTGAATAGAAATGACTTTTCCATACCATGCAAAGAAAAGAGAAGGTTATAATCCCTTTCTTTATTGTTTCTTAGTATCACCTGAAGATGTAAAAAGTATCTTACGAAAAGCTTCGTGTAATAAATTAGTTTTAACAATACTGTTTCTGTGTTTTTCACTATCAAACTATGGCTTCGTTATTTATATTCCTAGTATTAGTTTTTTTAATAAAGTATTTAATAGAAAATAATGTCGCATCAGAAAATAATGACGCATCGTGGTTTCAATTAATGTTTTTTTCATTCTTCACCCTTCAACTTAATTATTATTATTAATTTCTAAATCAATGTTACTTTTTACATATATTGAAACCACGGTGCGACATTATTTTCTGTTACAGTTTTGTGAAATGGAACTGGAAAATGACAAACTTTAGTTCGGAAATGTCAAGTTTTAAACGTCAACTATTCAATATCCCTCAAAACGTCAACTTCGCTTTTCAATTGGCATTTAAACGTTTTTCATCTTATTTTACCAGATAATACACACAGATGAAATAAGTGATATATTCTACAGCTAAACGCCTTTGCAGAAATTATTCCATTTTAGCCTGTAACTGGTTGATCGTTAAAATGAATGTATAATACTCGATGATTGGTGTTTTCACTAGCAAAGTGGGTTACAATAGTAACTTATAAAAGATCAAGTGCTTAACTCCTATTGTTATCGCACAGTTCTTAAAAGATTCTTCAAAGTGAGGGTCAATACGATAAGCTGGGTTAATGAAGTTCGTATTTCACTCTTTAATCCATGTCAACAGCTGAAATAACACATAAGGATTTCCAGATTGTGGGAAAAAACAGGCTATTATATATAATATATATATATATATCTGAAATTAAATAAATTAAATTAAATTAAAAGATTCCGTTTAAATACGACCAACTTCTCAGTAAAGATTTCGAATTAATAGAATTAATAGTTTATAGTCCTTGGGCTTCCATCCGTATTGGTTGGTTCTTTTGGGCTTCCATCCGTATTGGTTGGTTCTTTCACCCGCCGACATGCAACATTTCAGATGTTTTAAAGTTTTCTCCGGCCTGTAAAACTTAAAACAGAGAAACCTCATCTCCAGATCTCTTAATGTCTCTCTCATTCAGTGTCAGATATGAAAGCTAAGAGTTACGAAGTACTGAAATTGAACCTACTACTTCACCAGCCTTCGTAAAGCAATTGTCTCACTAGGATTGCTCTGAATCGTTGGTTAAGTAAAGAGGAGATCTTATCACCACGTACTTCCTGTTAATGTGAACTGTCACTTGAAGCAAGTCAAAAATATTTGTCATTTGATAGCAATTAAAAATAAATCACAACTTGAGGCCAGTCCTGCTGAACAAATATCGTACAATGGCGTGTATACTAACAGCGGTTGAACCACTTCACTAGGGCATACATATGGAAATGTGTATTTACACTTTGTTAAATGAGGTATGATGTTTTGTGTGGATGTCCAGATCGATATGTATGTGAAATGTGATTAAAATTGCTTATGGCAGTTTTCCATTCGGCGGAAAATTCTGAAAAGTTTGGATGCTTGTGAAGGTCAAACGGATTGTTTGAAAATTGAAAACTTATTTTAGAGCTCTGCTTATGTGCGAAAGCCTTTCTTTTACACTTGTACTCTACATAGAAAACGGCTTTTTGCAATTCACTCATTTTTGCTTTTATCTTGTTTTTCTTGTTCGTCAAAGTCTTGAGATGAAGGGGATGATCTTAAATTCCCTGTCAACGGAATAACACAACTGTCATGAGATTTCACAGAGAGTTGACAGAGTGGCTCCATGAGACACCGTAAGAAAAAATGTAGATTAGCATGGTGATGATAATCTAGACCAGCCGGCACATTTGTTGAAAAAATCTCTGCGAAGAAGTGCATTTCTATAGAAATATACGCACAATTTTAATAAAAATGCTCCTTGTCGCAGTGACTTTTTGACGATTTTGCCGACTGGGTAGAAAATCGTTACATGGTGAAAGCTTCAGCAAACCTTTTTCACACCTTCTGATTATTCATTTTAATGTTGTGTTTTTGATTGAAAAAAAAAGTTGAAGAGAAAAGCATGAAGTTTTTGTTTATTAGCTTGTGTTCATTAGTGGTGCTGTTAATAAATGATGTTCAAGGTGACAGCTGCAGCGGGTGAGTATATCAAATAGTTATTACCGATATGCAGCCTTTGTTTCTGAACGTTGAAGCAATCCTAGTGTTTGAGATTTTGTAGCACAAAAGAAAATGTTGCTTATATAAATGTTGCTGGTTCTGAGTGAAGTTTTTTTTCCAGATTTCAGCAGAGAGTGTCCAAAATTTTAATATACAAGAACTATCAGTTGACTTTTTGGTTTTTGAAAAAACGAAGAAAAATTCTGTTTAACGTTGTTCTCCACCGCAATAAAGTGTGTCTGTCATCGCGAAAAAGTGTGTTGACAGCGATGAAACTTTTATGTCTGCGTGATGCTTCTTGTTTGTCAAATTTTTTTGTTTTTTATTTCTATCATTGTTGTTGTTGTTGTTAATCTCTAAAGGGGTTATGAAGTATCGCTTTGGCTTTAAAAGGATGTTAAAACAGAAGTCACCTAACCTCTTCTTGAAGTTGAAAAAGTATTTTGCTTTGATTATTTAGGTCAGGGGTGTGGTCTTGGAATTGCCAAAACGATCGATGCGTAAAAACATTGGCTACATCAACGAGTCGTACAGAACTTAACACTTGCAAGTTAACATGTGGGAAATTTTCAATGTTATTTCCAAAACCATCTGGCTACGTATCAATTGGCAAAAAGACTGTACCGTTTCTCCCTACACGCATTCGATTGGGATCAATTGGATGCGGTAAAACAAGCTGCCAACCAAAGGTCACGTGGCTTTTAAACAATGCATTTAATCAATTCACGAGTACACTTCAGAACATGTACGCTAAACAGAGTTCAACATCCAGCTACCAATACATCTCAACGACATGTGCAAACGAAGCATCCCAGCGTTCAGTTCGAGTTAATATCCTTCTCAACTCACAAGTGAGGAAACTGAGTCTGGACACGAATGAAAGTTATTCATTCAAGATAAGCACAACGTTAACGAACATTAACGTTGATATCAAAGCTCAAACGTTTTTTGGTGCAAGACATGCTTTAGAAACAGTTAGTCAACTGGCTGCGTTTAAGGAAGGCCATGATGCTTTGCAAATAGTGAGTTTCGTTGATATACGAGGTGATTCCCCTTCTTACCCATACAGGGGAATCCTATTAGATACAAGTCGAAATTTCTACTCCACAGAGAGTATTCTACGTTTGATCACAGCTATGGGATACAACAAAATGAACACTCTTCATTGGCACATCACCGACACGCACAGCTTTCCTATTGAAATCAAATCCCAACCCGAGTTGACACAATATGGTGCTTATTCGCCGCGTCATGTTTATAGTCATGATGACGTCAGAAAAATTGTGACGCATGGATTGATCAATGGTGTGCGTGTACTCCCTGAGTTCGACGAGCCTGCTCATTGTGGTGAAGGGTGGCAATTTGGCCCAAATGCTGGACTTGGGAATTTGGCTGTGTGTGTGAACCGAGAACCATGGCAAAAGTATTGTGTGGAACCGCCGTGTGGGCAACTGAACCCTACCAACGACAATGTGTATGACGTTCTACAGAAAATTTACAAGGAGTATTTTGATTTATTTGATCCAGATCTATTTCACGCAGGTTAGATCATGTGAATTATACTCGTGAATTACATTCGTTTGTATTCCAAAGTTTTTTTGATTGTTCTATTTACGAAAAACTGTTAGTGTGATTTATATGTAAGAGCAAAGGGACGCTGCATAAAACTAAGGGCGAGGCTAAAATCATAAAATGCAATGTACACAAGGGAAGGTACATGCAAGGGAAGGTGTGTCAGCATATGTATCTTTTGGTTCCTTGTACTATTTATCTGTCATTTTTTTATCCTCTTCTACTACACCACTACAGTTTTCCGAACCAAAAGCATGGACTTCATGATTTCAGCATTTACCGACAATAAACAACGACACCGAAGATATAAAACCGATATAGGGAGGAATAAAGGCAAAAAGTGCAGCTAAGTCCAAGAGGAGGGAGGGGAGTATACACTAATTCATTACCCAGTGGGCAAAATTGTCAAAAATTCACTACGACGAAGAGGACTTTTATTGAAATTGTGGGTATGTTTATATAGAAATGCACTCCTTCGCAGAGATTTTTTAATAAATGTTCCGGCTGGATATGTGAGATTGTGAGATTGAGAGATTGATATAAGCATTATAATTTTCTCGATAATTTTTGTTTATTATTTTTTAACCATTATGGGAATGTTTTTTCCTTTGATGGCATAACCAAAATGTTTGTCTTACACATCAGGTGGCGATGAAATCAACATCAATTGTTGGAATACGACAAGGGAGATATCTGATTGGTTGAAAACAAATCATGGAGGTGTTGAAGAGAAACATTTCTTAGATATGTGGGGAATGTTCTTAAAGGTAAACTTTTTCACTTGAAAGAAAGTTAGTCTTCTATTTTGATCTTCTCACTGACAGGATGTCACGAATCTAAGAACCTAAGTGTATCCAATGTCATTATCCTTTTTTTATGTAGAAATCAACAAAGAAACTCGACGAAGTAAGCAAACAGAAAAATATACCACTGATTCTATGGACAAGCAAAATGACAGACCAAAAATACCTTACGAAATATCTTGACCCCAAAAGACACATCATTCAAATATGGAGTGGTTCCACTGACAGCCATATAGCCAACATAGTGAAAAACGGCTATCGTACCATCTTCTCAACGTATGATACTCTTTATCTTGACTGTGGTTATGGCAACTGGTTAGTCGAGGTAGTTTACACACACATATTTTTTTTGTTTTTTGTTTTTAATTTGAATGTGTCACGTGCTAATTTATTCCAACTCGTTCCCAAATCTCTTGCAGACAACTTATCTCGTACACAAGTTCCATAATCGGTAAGACCACTTAAGATCGATATTGGATTTTCTAGGGTAATAACTGGTGTTCACCTTATAAAGATTGGAAACTGCTATATGATAATGATCCTGTCCGAATATTGAAAACCTTTAATGTCAATGTTACATCGACAATCAAAAAGACCATTTTAGGCCAAGAATCAGCCATGTGGTCAGAGCAGGTACGTATCAAATATCAAATTGTTTATTTTGTATCGACGTTCTTATAATATAAAAACGCAATTTGACTCTATAGGTGACTTTCCATACAAGGAATCCCTTCCATTTATCTTTTATCTTCTTTTTAATGGTGTCAATTGCATAAAGAACCATTTATTTGAGTTATATTAACTGTTCTTAGTTAAAAATTTGCATCATATTTTTTAGGTGGATGAAGCCTCATCTGAAGCAAAGATTTGGCCAAGATCAGCTGCGCTAGCAGAGAGGTTATGGACTAACCCTTCTCATAATTGGCGCGATGCAGAATACCGTTTGATATTTCATCGTGAACGTATGGTTCTGAGGGGTATCAAGGCTGACGCACTTCAACCTCTGTGGTGCGAACAAAACGCTGGACATTGTTATTATGACCCGAAAATAAAAGGGGAGCATTAATTTATGGATGAAAAAAATAATATAAAAAAGTATTGTTGCACAGTTTAACAGAAAAGAAGAGATTTACAACGAATAGTCGGATTTCATTTTTTTTTCTCTTACCCAGTAAGCAAAATAGTCAAAAAATTACTGTGATGGAGAACATTTACTGTGATCTTGCGACTATGCTGTGATGGAGAGCATTTTTAGTGAAAATGCACTCCTCCACAGAGATTTCTTAATAAATGTGTCGGCTGGGTAGTGTTTGATTTCATGGCTCGTTACGTTACGTCATTCTGTGAGAATTCAAAGTGATGGACAAAAAAAAGACACCAAAGCGAATAGATCACGGAGCGATGAACCTTGAGGGATCAGTTTTACCAATGACCATTTTAGGTTTTGGAATAAATCTCTAAAAGTGATAGAACCAAGTTTTAAGGTTCCATGTCGGCTGCCGGCTTGGATATATAATTCAAAATGAAATTAACCTATTGTTCTCTTTCGGATATTGGATAATATCTAAATCTTACCTAAATCTTTTGTCGTGAAATGCATTGACATTTCTTTGTTTTTTAAGATGCATCACCAAATTAGGGTAATTTTTATCACAAAAAACTTTGTTGTCATAATTGCCCCCGCAGCGAGCGTAAGCGAGCGAGGAGGCATAGTAGTTTCACGAGATAGGCGAAAGTCAGTTTTCGATTTTGTTCATCATCTTCCAACTTTTCGTGTTGCTGTTACACGGTGATATACAATTATTAGCTGACTTTGCTTTTTTTCCGTTTCAAAGCATGGTACCGTAGGTGGGAGAAAGAATGTTTTTTCGTATCTTTTTCTAATTTATTATTATATTATACTATGTTATTTAGGAAGGTAGTATACTTAAATTGCTTAGACATTTTTCATATTACTTTTGTGTTGTTTTAGTAAAGGGAACGACAAGAATTTTGAAGCACAGCTTGAAATCTGAAATTGTACCAACCATGTATTTTATTTTTGCATTATATGATGTTTTAGCTCTAAATCTTGACTAGTTTTTATTTTGAATCAAAGCTTGAAACGCTTGAAATGATTTCTAGTGGATTTTTCGCTTTAAATTTTTTTCGAAAAAGTTTGTTTTTTCTCTTTTGGTTTTCACAGAATTTCTTTAACAAATCTTAATCTTATTTTGATTATAAAATACGTATCCATGGTTGCAGTTCACACATTTCTTCTGTTTGTAGCAATACTTTCTGATATTACTTGTTAAGCCTTAAATACACTTTTTAAAAAGTATATCAGCATGAGTGTGACTAATGCCTAAGTGATAGCGAAAAGTAACAAAAAAGTTTTATGCAGATATTCAGCTGTGTAAGTAGATCTATTTGGTTTGCATATTCCAAGTTAGTGTAGCCACCGCTACACTATGCCACAAGATTACACTACTCATTAAATTCGTTGTATTGTGAAACTTAAATATTTTCACTTAAAAATATGTGATTTTCTTTACTGCATACAGACACTTCGATCTCGATTTATATTTGAAATATTGTGTATCTTGCCATACATGAAAGACTGGTTTTGTCGATATATTTAGAGTATGCCTCTCATTAGGCCCTAAATCAATCATAAATCCTTAAATTACAAAATGTTTGGGCGGAAAGTTTTCTTTTTTAATGTATAGCTTGCTGTACAAATTGGAAAGCTGGAACGCGGGGGCATTTTTAGCTAAAGCTACATGCTAGTATACTATTTTGGAAGGAATAAAGGCGGGGCAGATAAGAAATAAGTTAATCTAAGAAGTTTTACGTCTTATTTGAGAGGAAGTTTATTTATTTTTTCTCCGTTTTCATACAAATGCATTCAGTTTTCTTTTTCATAGTGTCCAAAAACATTTGATTGGTATATTCGTGGTGACGACTTAGATGAGGTCTTTAGTAAGTAAGTAACCGGGAGTTTTTAGTCCTTGGCCTTCCATCCGTAATAGTTGGTTCTTCCGCCCGCCGACTTGCAACTATTAGTTGACTTACCGCCAGAGATACGTATAGCATTGCTCTAACTTGCCTGAAGGCCAGTGTGCAGTCAGTCGATGGCTCCTAATGGGTTGACACGCTGCTTTTAAAGCGCATCGGAGTGGTGTATTGTGATACGACATGACTTGACTCGAACACGGGTCGCAGTGGTCGCACTCAAAGGTACTAACCACTACACCATCGTTGCACGTCTTTATGAATTAATGCTGAAAAATATGTTTACGTAAATAGATGACATCGTATCAAGTTTGACAAAGCACTGTGAAAAGCTAAACAAAGATCTTCTCACCGGGAAAGTGCCTAGTACCCGGTGGAAATAAGTAGTGGAAATTTCTCAAATGATTTTCTCTACAAGGTATATTCATGAAAATTGTTCTACCCTATCAAACTGAACGAACAAAAAAATACACTGGATAACTATTATACAACAGAACGAAAACATGTGAAACAACTTAATCACATGTTCACGATTTCCTCCAAGATCCTATAGATACAAATTGAATTCAATAAACAGTATTCACAGAAGAATATTCGATACTAGCGTTTAAACCCAATCAAGCATTAACCGCACTGTTTCATTTTTTATATATCTTGTAATTTTGTTGATACTACATAGATGTCAGAACTTTGAAGCTTTCTTTCACAGAATTAAGTCTTTTCAATATGGTATGCTTTAAGCTGCCTTTTCGATGGAGCGCCATAATATCGTTAAATGTCCCTACAAATGTCTTATCGATAAATACGAAGGGCAGAGATCTGGAATTTGCTGCGTCAAATATTTCAATTCTTTCGAGAGTCGTCATTTCCAGATCAATTGGGATCAAGAAGATTGGATCGTGCGGATGTTCCTTACGAAGCATGACTTCTAGCTGTCGATTGTTTTCCAACTCCTTCACATTTTTGGTTGTGGCGCTGTAGTAAATCAAGATGTCGTGCTTCGACCGTTCCCTATAAAGCTTCATCTTTCTCGTTCCAGAGATGTTTAATTCCTTACCATCAAGATCTTCCAACGTGTCACTCACCGCCAACACAAAAGGGCTTCCAGGTACGTCAATTTGACCCCACTTTACGTCTATTTCGTATATACCTGGTTCGGTTGGCAAGTAAAGCACGTCATGTAGTAAAGAACCTGGTTGCAATTTTGTTTTTACGCAAGGTACTGGTAGCGACATAGCTGGACATGTTATGCTGACACTTAAAGGACCTCGATCTGTGTTTGGCGTACAGACATTGAATGACCCCACTTGTCCAACTTGACCAAAATGCAGACCAGAACCAAAAGCAAAAATCTTCCCATTTTCCGATTGAATGAATTTGGATAACTTTGTAAAAAGCGCATGCGAACTTCGATCAAGCCAGGGTGGAGGAGAGCAGCTTTCAGGAGAGCTCAACGAATCATCGTCAATAAAAGCGCTGTCATGACAACTATCGCTGGATGGTGATTCCAAGCATTTTGTCAAATTGACGGCAGTAAGCGACTGTGCAGGGGAAGATGGGTTAATGATAATTTCTTCGTCGTGATATTGCTTGGCATGTAAGATTGTTTCACGGATGCTCAGTCGGAAGGGACTTCCAGCGGTGTGATCTCGTCCACAAAATATACTTAACACGTATTCACCAGGTCGAGTTGGTGTGTAGCGAACGATATAACTGGTTTCCCCTATCGGTTTAATCTGCAGTTCAGGCTTGTATAATGCCGCTCTGTGATCGTAAGGTCGACACTCAATTGATACCGATAAATCGGAAGCCTCTGCACCGTTCAGGCGAACGACAAACTCAGCCGGCTTACCGACCTGACCCCATCTTAAACCGGCACCAAATGCGACACATCTTGCCGGTTGGTACGATATTCCGAGTGATTTTTTCGTATTTATTTTCCGGGATGTTTCCGATGTACTTTCACTCTCACTCTCACTCATACTGACGTCACTAGAATATGTTTTGGTTTTGATGCCTCTTTTGATCATTCGATCAGCGCTGCGGAAGAGTGCAACATACGTCATCATACTCTTTTCGTCAACTTTGCCATTCGCGATATCATAATGTGCTATAAGTTCTGGAATAGCCAACTCATCTTCTGCCCGTGTGCACGCTAATCGGACATTTATTTCGGGATTATTGGTATTCCGAAACATACTAACCGGAATAGTATCGGGACGTATTGAGTTGACTAAGTAGCATAAGGCCACGCCATCGGTCCAATCCGAAGAAAAATTTGAAATCGGATAATTGGGGATTTTTGAGCGAACCCATTTCAGCAGACTGTACGCAGCTTTCTTGTAGTCGACACCTTTCATGTTTGATTCGTAACTGCTTGTGGTGTTATAGTGATCATGTATTTGATAGCGTAAGATTATCTGCCATACGATAAAAACTAACAGCTGCAGTTTATCCGAGTCATCTTGTACGTCGTCTAGAGACAAGAGCAAAACAGAGATATAAAACAAAGAAAGAATCACCTGCTCTCTGCTAAATATCGAAAACTATTTAACAGTAACATATAGTTCATTTAACAATTTGAAAGCATCAAAACTTCATGGTGTAAACCTTTGTTTGGGTTGGTGAGGATAAGGTTCAGGTAATGTCGAGAAGTTTGATTCTTTCAAATTGTTAGATGAACACACTCGTAAGATCATTCGATTTCTTTGAGAGTCAAATATAGAAGTTGTTCGATAAAATGACAAGTCGAATATACACACCCGAAGTAGCTACTCCAATCATTCATCGATAAAAATATTGATAGAGTTTTAACTAATTCCGAAAGAGGAGATGTTACAATGTATAGTTTCGATTTAAAAAGCATTTAAAATAACTCTCTTGTGAAGGAAACCGTTGAAAACAAAACTACTGTGATCTTATTAAGAGAAAAATAATTGCATTTTATATAGAAACTCAGTTGATCACTACAGAAAGCTTTTGAAAAGTTTCGAAGAGCTACAATGTTGCCAACGTATCAACATAAAAGATAAAAAAAATAAAAAAAAGACTTGAAAATTAATTTTAAAATGCTTTCTTAAAGAAAAGACGAGAGACATATTGAAATTTCCAGCGCTACTGCAACAGTTCCCTGGATATTCTCCGCCTTTTTACGCAATGTCTCATCTGCACAAAAAGAACATCATGAACTCTGCAATATTGACACTCAGTATGATAGTGGCGTTATTATTAGAGTTATCGAACAACTCTCGATATACCTTCTCGATATCAATATTTATGAGAAATAAAAAAAACGCCATTCCTGCGCCCGAGCGCATTCTTACGCCTTTTCTGTTGGTTCAAGTCTCAGTTGTATAAAAAAACTAAATAAAGTGTGTTTCATAATGTTGGAAAGGGAAATTTTAAAGCTGTTTTATTAAATAAATATACCGAATTTCAGAATAATTTTTACATCGTTGCAAAGCCATTTTCAAGTTCTTTCGGCTAGTATATTTTGGTGAAAAATGAAAAAGGTTTTTTTGAAAAAATAAGGAAAATGTCATCGAAAAATGTAATTAAATTTAACATGTAGTTTAATTACATCCTGCTTATTGTTTCAAAGCACTGAATCCATTCAAATTTTTTATTAATTTGATCTTTGCGTTGAGACCTCCAAATTGATATTTAGAAACATAAAAGTTAAACGTTTTTCGTGAACACACAGCTTATTTATTGTTTTCCAAATTGCTGTCATTGTTTCAAAAAACCTTTTCTTTTCACTCACATCTTAATCGACCATTAAAAATTTAATTGCATTTTTTTACTTGCCGGTGCCGGTGTCTGTCTTTTTATTAAATTACATTTTTTCAAGACATTTTCCTTATTTTTACAAAAACCGCTTTTTCATTTTTTACAAAAATATACTAGCCGAAAGAACTTGAAAATGGCTTTGCATCGATGTAAAAATTATTTTGAAATGCGGTATATTCATTTAAATAACAGCTTTAAAATTTCCGTTTCCATCTTTCCAACAAACTCTCGTTAGGCAATTTTAATAACAACTCTGGGATTTTTTCACAAGGAGGTGCATATTGCAAATCTCCCCCCGTATTTTATGTTTTATTTCGTTTTTGGACGGGGCGGAGGCGTTTAAAAGTGGTTTGTACTACAAGAGCATCAACTGCGGGAAATTGCTAGCTATTTATTGAAGAAGTAATGTACTTTTTAAAATAGAGAAAACCTCCCTCCAGTTGTTCTTAACTAAACGTTACCGAAAGAAAAATAATCAAACCAGTGATTTTCATAAGATATCATAAGATCTTTACCTCATACTATCCAGGTCACATCTGAAAATGATTTTAAAAAATGACGAACGAGTTTATTGATGAAGGGAAAGAAACTGCACATGATACAATTGATACAGCATTCAAGTATTCGTACCTTCAAAGACTTCATTTCCATGTATTTCTAATTCCAATTTCCATCCATTCCAGGATATTCTTGTCGAAGAAACTTAGTTGATCTACTACCCTTATTTGCCAAGATGTCTGATATCGAAGATGAAAAAAAGTTGATCATATTTTGTAATTAATAATTAATAACCAAAAATAATGAAATTTATTCTATTTCTTTGAATATTCAAATCAAACAAAGTTTAAAATTCTGTAAAACCTTCATTTTTCTTCATCTCTCAAATCGAATGAATTCTGTTTTATTTGTCAGTGATAAAGTACGGCCCAGGCTACAACATGAGATCTAGGTTCGAGGTTGACCAACCCTATTTAGGAGACGTAAAGCTAGATCTACACTGGACAATTTTTCTGAGGTGACAAAGTTAAAATTTTGTGACCTCCTATTGGTTAAAATTTTGTGACCTCCTATTGGTTTAAAGTTCGATTTCATTTCACTTCTCTCCGCTATATGACATGTTAAAAAGGTAACTAAAAAAGAACGCTTTTCTTCAGAGTGCCAACCTCATTTGAAATTTCGTTTTTAAGCTACTCATAGTGTAAACAAACCTCAAGGTGGATAGATGCAGGATTGCTACATAAAAACTTTTCAATTTTCTGAAAACATCGAGCTACCTATGAATTCCTCAGTAAGAATCCAATTACCAATTAAGTCATTAAGAAATCTTCGATAATCAATTCCCTTATGTGCTTGTTTAAAATTTTTAATCTTTAAACTTAACTTAATTTTCACATCTTTTTATATGATACCACCACGACTAGAAGAGAGAGTTTTTCTAAAAATTATGAGAAATTTGCATACAAGAGTGCTTCTGTGTTTTCTAGGGAAACTTTTGGACGTCCTATTTAACCCGCCCCATAAAATAGAAGGGAGCCAGATGTTAGAGCGACCCTTGTTGGCCAATGCGGAACTTCTGAAGTTCTCCAGAAAATATTTCCGACTTCTTGGAGTTGATCTAGTATAATAGTAAGCTTAACTCTTTACAGGTGCCAAAAATGTTGGGTGTATTGGTGTAAGTTGGCATATTTTACATGAGCGAAATTCCTGTCTTTGATTTGAAGAAACTATTTAATAATGGTGCGCCAGTGCTTTCTCTTGCTTAATTAAATAATTTTTCAAATTCGTCACTATAAGTCTATTTGTTTACGCTTGTTTGATACAATAAGCACCGTAAGATTTTAGATGCAATCAAGCAATACTTTTCTAAAAATAAATCCGAAATCAGTTGCTTTGTAGTATATTAAAGTATTTTTATTTTTTGCCGTTGTTTTTGCATTGCATAGCAAAAACAACTCAAGTCTTTTTGGGTGGAAATTCGGACTTCTAAACAAATGATCCTAGCAACTTTTGAGTCAAGAAGGTAGACTGAACACAGTCCTTTCTTTTTTAACGGAATGGTATCTAGTTTGTGTGAAGAAAATCCTCCAATCTGGATTTATGTGTATGTCTATGGATAAACTTTCGATGGTCAAACTTTTCGGTGGTCAGTAATTTGTTTGTTGGTAGGTTCAAATTTCTCCGCATTCCACAATTCATCGGATACAAAGCTCTCAAATCAAAACAACAAAATTGGATTGCTTTTCAGTAACCCATATCTACACTACGCCCTATTAATGACGTTGCTAAGATACATAAAACGCCCAAATCAAGATTTTAAAATATTTTACAATATGATTTGATTAGATTACTTATCGTGATGTGTTCATTCACAAAAGCGATCGGATAGATAAAAGATTACGCGAGATTGATAAGATTTTAGTAAGATCATAAAAACATGAGATCCCACTCGGTGGGCGCTGCTATCCTTGCACACAAATTTCTCTATAAATACTTTATATGGTGGAACAAAAAAAACTGGAGTCGCACTTTCTGTTTGTGATCCTCTTTGAAAAGAATGTCTACTATTATGTGTCAAGATGGAGGTTCTATTCCGTTTGACAATGCATAAAATTGTCTTATTTTTCGACTTTATAAAAAGTGCACAGTGAAGAGATGTTTCTACCTTTTTTATCAATTTAATCTCAGATGGACATTTTTAATGAGTGGCTTATAATGGGTAGGATATTCATAAATCTAATCATGATTGTATTTTCCTAAGTAAGATTTTTAAAACACTAAATATCTTGATGTTGAAAACCTATGTTCTTTCAACACACACTTTTGGAAAGATGCTTTCAAAAATTCGCAAGCAAACACATGCGAAACATTTTATACCTGGAAACTCTGGTATATCGATGTCTTCGTTGTCGAAATGCTTCAAAATCACTTTCCAATTCCTTGACACCTCCATGTCGTCGTCGATTTCCGCGTCATACAGCACTTTTCCACTCACGATTTCCAACAAAACGATGATACAGACACCATCTTGAAGATCCAGCAAGCCATCAATTTCAAACCCTTTTGATTTCAAGAACAAGTTACACCAATGTGTGAAAGCACGCTCCTGAACGGATAGCGTGGCGCGATTTCTCTGATAAACGCTTTCATCGCACGATTCACTAACCACTTCTTGTAGTTGTCGAGTCATCTCTGCAACTAACATCTTTGATGTGTTTTTTTTAATTAAAATGCAGATACCTTGCTGTTTGAAACAATCGTGTTTTTATCGATCCATTTTTGATTCGTGTTTTCATAATATCATGCAAATCATCTGGCTTTTTATTTCGTAAATTCTTAGTTACTAATAGTCTCTCTGAGGACTGTTTCCGTAATATTGTCAATCAAGCTCGTTTTGAAAACTTTTATAGATAATTAAATCTCTCTTTTCATAAAAGTATGTCTCTTTTATAAAAAGTATGTACGTAAAGCTTTATTGATTGTTTTTTATCTCTAGCTGCGTTGGCAACCTTTAGTGTTTTGTGTAGACTAAACAAAAAAAATGAACCATCTATCGTTTAGAGCGTTTATTGTTTTAAACACTTAAACACGTATGTATATCTTAACAGCTTCACGATCAAACAAAATGCCAAGAAAGGGGGCATGGAGTGCCGTCAAAGCATGCCTTTAATACTATTCTCATTCATTTGCTATTTTCATACAGATTTATCTAAACAATAGAGCTATCTATAAACTGCGTCAGCCCTCACCTCGTTACAAAACTTAGAAATAAATGATTTAATAATGCAGTTTAGTAATTCAAGGTATCATAAATTTTTGCGAATACTACAAACGCCATTATTATTCAGATCAAAACGAGGCTGGTGTGTTGTGTGTTGTGTTTATGCTGTATATGCATCTACCGGTTTGAAACCAGCTAATCTTTACGGTCAAAACCTTGTTAAATTTGTTTGGGAGGGTGAGGTTTTGGCCAAGTGATGTCTCGTTCTTCCAAACGCTTTTAACAGAGTTTTCACTGAGAAGTTTGATGGTTTGAAACCGGTAGATGCATACCCTCTATGGGAGCATTTCGTATAAACAAATTTAAATTCAAATTCAAAATGGTTTATTTGTTTGGGATTTCACCGACAAGTTTTGGTGTTCTCTTCTCTTCTGACAAACTGTTTGTGACTCTATCATCCGATCCAATAACAGTCGTCATATTGGCGTATTCAGGCTTTTTAATGTTGTGTGAAGATTTCTTCGGCTTCAAAGATCAAAAATGCTCATAGCTGTCATCAGTTGTTTCGATGTTTTCTTGTTTCTTAAGTTCATCAATACACCTTCATATCTCGCATTTATGAGTAAGTTAGCGAAACACTCTCAGTCGCAGAGGTATTAGGAAAAACTGATTTCATCAAACCAGCAACAGGGACGAAAATGTGTCCTACCTCTGTTACAAAAACTGTGGAGGAGTCCAACGTAACACATTTTCTTTATAAGCAACCAAGGTCAGACGTTAGTAGTAATGTTGCTTAAAAAATGACCATTTTTTAGTAGGAATGTTGCTTAATTTGTTGCTAAGTATTAAGTATCGATAATTCATGTAATGTCCGGTCTGGAAAACCTTTTTGCGCGTTTTAGTTGTTTAATCAAAGCATCTAAGTATAAAGTGTAGGATATTCAAATCATTACATAGAGCGCACAACCTAATACTGCAACCTAGTATAGCAACCTAGTGTAACAATTTTAAGAAATGTGCCGTAGTTGTACTTGCATCATTTCAAAATGCCATGTACTTTTGCTTAACTTTTTGAGAAAATTTACTAGTGTTGCTTATAAGCTTGTTGCTTATAAAAACATGTGTATTTTATTTTGTATCCACGTTTTTCTTTTTTCACTTTAAATGACTCTTCTCCACTTATTTTGACAGATGTTGATGTTCAGTATTTGGGGGAATATCCCTCAATTTTGAGAGATAAAAATTTTGGGAGTAAAACTTTGTCAGCCTCCCATACTTTCTTTTTGAAAATATTTATTATTTACAAATCTATCATGTACATTTTCTAACAAATAAAACATTGCAGATGCACAAAAAAATATAATAACAAATGCGAGGCTATACTAGACCAGAAGTACTTCTGAGAAAAACAAACGCTGGAACTTGTAACTTGTACAGATATTAATTTTTGAGAAGAGCACTTTAATTAAAGCCTTCAAAACCACTGATGTCAACTTTTTGAATTCTTTTTTTCCAACTTAACGATGTTTACTATCTTCCTCCAATATCTCTTAGCCTATCAAATTGCTCTTCGTGTAGATCCCATTCTAATTCGTTAGTGTGTTCTGTCTGTGTGCTCTCGTGGTCCGCATCACCTTCAACGAATTTACTTTCATTCGTATGGAGTCTTAGGTCGTTCCAATTTGTAGCTCTTCTTATTGTTCTCTCTGATGACGACAATTTCGTATCCAGGCTTTTATGTATCAAACTTGTTTCTGAACTACTTGACATTGATTTGCTACGAGAGTATATTTCATCAGCGCTATGTGCACCAGTAAAAGAACTTGAGCGACTCTTTGATGAAGAGTCTGATATAGTCATTTTCTCGTGTTTTCCTACTTTATGGTAGCGCTTGTGTTCTCCACCACAGATCTTTTTGCTAGACATTTTTCTTTTATGATATTCTTTGATACGATGCTTTAAGGAAAATTTACTGTGGAGTGATTCGACATCGCTGAATTGAAGAAAAAATAAATTTCTGATGGCAAGCAGTAAAAACATCAAAGAATAAAAATATCAATTCAATATCTAAATTTCTTTACTTTTTATAGACCAAACAACAAACATCACAATCAAGAGGGTTCTATATCATATTCTTGCCTTTTTGATATACGGACCGTCCAAATATCAAAGAGGCAAGAAACCCTGGGTTCGAGGTTGGCTTCTATATAAAATTATCATTTAAACAAAATAGATCTGTTCTATTGAATACGGCTTGTTGATAGAAATTCCAAATTGTTCCAGCAGAAATTTACAAAACCGCAAAGTACATTTAAAAATAACGGAGTAAATGCATGGCCAATTTGACTAAAATATAAACTTTTTAAGGGAAGTGAACTTACTTCTCCAAACTTTGTTGTAGAGTTTCGCTTGGTATGCCGTGCTCGGACTCTGTGTTCAAATTGTTTTCCGTGCAATGATAGACCACGTGCATTTCATGTTCTTTCCTGACAAAATCAACAGAATTTGTCATTTATTTAGGAGTATTTCACGACGAAATTTCGCTATTCTTAAGCTGGATCTCCACCAGATGAAAGCAGTCCGCGTTCGCGCTCGTTAACAGAGGCTATTAATATCTACAGAACTAGCACTGTGCCTTTTCCATATCGTCAACCAGATTATTTAGGAAAGTTAGAAATTCATGCAATATCATTGTTTAAAAATTTGGCGATCGACGTTCGCACGACGAAAAGTTCAAATCCTTTCTTAACTTCTATTCTTTTTCTGTGCATGCGTCATGACGAAGATTAAAAGCGACGTCATAAAATTTTCTGGTGGAGATCCGCCTTTAAGTACATAAGTAATTAAAAAAAATGATAAACGAATCGACTGTTGAAACTTTAATTACGTTTTTTCGGGACATTCTCCTCTTTTTTTCAAAAACTATTTTTTCATTTTTCACAAAAGTATACAAGTTGATAGATGTTGAAAAGGACTTTTTATTGATGTAAAAAATATTTTGAATTCGGTATACTCCTTGAAAAAAAACAGCCTTGAAATTTCCGTTACTAAAGCCGAATATCCACTTCAGATAATTGTCCCCGGACCGGACCGAATCGGACCGCTAAACAATAGACCACGTGAAAATATAACGTAATATTTTTTGAAACACAATATATACTGAACATCTACCTCACTTTATAAATGGCATTTAAGTTAGATTTAGACGTGTTCTCCTTTGGGGACCTTTAGTAAGGAGATAGCATAATCGAAAGATTTTTTATCATTGTTATCGAGAATTTACTTACTTTTTCAGTTCATCTTCCCTTACTTTGAGTTGTCTCATGCATTCGTTCAGTTCTTTATAAAGTTCGTTCGCCCTGACCAACCTTTCTTCGTATTGTTTTCGAACTTCGCGTACTTGTCTAAACAGGGACAGTATGAACACATCATTTTTAAACATCCTCTTTTTCATTTCATGTAATGTTTATCTGCGCAATATCAGAGTCAAATTTTTTTTAAGCGAAGGGTTATAGGAAATAACTCGTCAAGCAATTATTTAAGTCATGCGCTTTTTAGGTTTTTGGTCAAATAGAAAGTAATGAGTTTTACAGGTGGACCAAAACACCAGAAATAACCCTTATACGAAAAAAATGCTTATAATTTAGATGGAATGGAGTTAATAGATCAGATCATGGTGGAAAGAAAAGCTTTGGGGAAATGAAGTGAAATATTAAGAATAATAAGACGGCATACATAATTTCATCTTGCTTCTTCTTTACTAAGTCATCATAATCATGTAAAGTTAATTGTGAACCTTGAGCTTTTAACCAATCAAAATATTCGTCAACTTCTTTTCTCCAACCCACCTAAAGAACAAAAAACACAACGTAAAACAAGCTAATGTTTTTACTATGAAAACAAAGCTGTCGCGTGCCACTTGTCCATTTTGAGAGAAAAGACTTAAACGAGTCTCAGCAAAGATCTGCCATCAGGAAGACTCCTGTGAAAGAAGACTTGGCGCAATTGAAGCCTCCATTTAAGCCATTGAAGACGTAGACAATCTGCCATGGAGCAAATGAAATCAAAGCTTACCTGTTTGTTCTTGTACTTTTGTTTTGGTATCGTCAACACATCTGATGCCGCAATATCGATATGCATCAATATCTGCCGAAACGAAGGTCGACTTTTCGATTTGCTATTCCAACATAGACTTAAAAGCAACTTAAACCCTTCTGGGCAGCTTATCGGGACGGGTAATTTCAAGCTGCTGTTTCCAACGCCCCAAATTAGCGCCGAATAATCGACGCCCTAAAAAATGTTAAAACGGTTTGTATTAGGTGCAGCTAGAAAGTACATCTATTAAAACACGCCTTTTAAGCAACGTTAAATTTTCATACTTTGTACGGAACCTCACTTGTTAATAACTCCCAAACAAGTACGCCATACGACCTAAAACAAAAAAACACATTTCGAACACATAAGGTCTCCATGGAAGTTACATTTTGTTCTCAACCCAGTGGGCAAAATCGTCAAAAAGTCACTATGAAGAAGAGCATTTTCATTGAAATTGTATGTAAATTTCTATAGAAATGCACTCATTCACAGTGATTTTTAGCAAATGTGCCGACTGGAAGCTACTCAAATACTTCATAATTGTTATACATGGGATGCTCCATATAACGTGTAACCTACCATATGTCTACTTTCTCTGAGCAAGGGTCATTTCTGATGACTTCCGGAGCCATCCACGCCACAGTTCCGGTAAATGTCATTTTAGCGCTCTTTTCAGACATAGGTTTCCAAGTCCCAAAATCTGTTATCTTTAGCGTCTCATTGTGTGATATCAAAATGCTGAAACACCAACCAGTTCATTTCACACAATACCTATCAACTACACATACTTCTACATTTACTAAACGGATAAATTCGATGCGGAGCGCTAATACTTTCTATGCTATTCTCTATCACCAACCTCGAACCCAGGGTTTCTTGCCTCCATCCGTATATCGAAAAGGCAAGAAACCCTGGGTTCGAGGTTGCTCTATCACAAGAACAAGTTAAGCCCACAAAGGAAACATTCATCCAAGTTCAAGCAAATTCAGCGTGTTTTATTCAATCCCAATCGCAAACTTAACATTTTATTCTATACCTCTTCTCATAACCAAAGCCTCTTAGTTTGCGCCTGTCCGATGAACTTTCAAGTTCATGCAAGCTATGAAATTTTGAATTTTTTTTTATCTTAGCAGGTCACAAATTGATACCACTATAAGCTTACTTACTTTGGTGATTTCAAATCTCTGTGTATGATTTTATGAGAATGCAAGTAAGCCATTCCTTCAGCAATCTGTCTTGACCAGTTGACGAGTAGTGATGGAGTAATCTCTTTGTTGTTTCGTAGTGCGTCATACAACTGTCCAAAAGGACAGAACTCCATGACTAAACAATATGCCGGCGGTTGAGAACAAACACCTCTGTAACGAAAATTTCAATTTGGTTGTCAGGGTCTCATTACATAGTAACGCCCGCGAATCATATTCTTTAGTAAAAACATTTTGTCATAATGTTGTAAAGTATTAATCGAAAGACTATTAAGTGGAATAAAACGCGAAAGTTTCAATCCGCCTTGTGCGATAAGACACATGAACGGATCATGTACTGCACGTATCCTGTTAATTAACTTATTTATTGAAATAATTTATGTGAAAACTCGTTTAATGGCATAATATGCTTTCCGCGAACACATCTGCTTGCTATATTATTATGATAAAATAAAATTAAGAAGCGAATGGAACCGGTGCACCTAAAAGTGATGGCCAGCCTTACCAGCCGTAAATTATTTTTGCCTTATTTTTTTCTTAAATTATCAAACGAATCTAGTTTAACATGTGAGTGAGAATCCCCGTAAAGTTTTTGCAAGCTAGATATGGTTTGTATACATTGAAGCGTATGATTTTCAGATTTGAAATGCGCAACAATCATGCAGCTAGTGAGCAGGTTGTTGAAATACAGAAGAAAAAAAATAAACATCTCAGAAATTGCCTAAAATGTACAATTTTATCTTTATCTTCAATAGTATTTTTGGACTAAAACTTGAAAACATTCTTGCTTTTCAAAAGGACTTTTTTTTTAAAAAACATTATTTCGATTTCATCCTTTTGTTTACATAAATATCTTCTTCTTCCGCCTCCTCTTCTTCTGTGCAACGCCAGGCAAGTTATACTAAACCATCGAAGTCAGAAGCCTTACTTCAAACTATCAAAATTCTATTCCTTTGTATAGATGTCTGAAAAGTTTCTTACCTGAATTTTACAATGTTTGGATGATCAAGTTCCTTTAAATGTATAATGTCAGTGTCTCGCTGAGTCCTTACTTTCTTTACAGCTATATCTTGCCCCTTCAGTTTACCGCGAAATACAGCACCTTGTGCTCCGGAGGCGATCCACTGCAAATCATTGATATCATCAAAAGGGATTTCCCACACATCTTCCCTCACCAGCTCTTTATGTTTCAAAATAAACAGTACAGGTTTTACACAATCTTTTAGTCCCATTAAAAAGCAGAAAAAGTTCCGCATATCTTTTTTTATATTGTTGTCAGACTCTTTAAGCCCAACTTCCTTTGGAGTATCAGGACTCCCAACTGCATCATCAGGAACATCTTTCACAATATCAGGTTCCGTACTGTTGAGTTTTCCTTCAGTTCGTGAAGCAATATTGCTATTTGAAGAATTCCATAACATCTTCGTCGTGGGGTTTTGCTGAAATCTTTAGGGACTTTAAAGTTTCAACAGTGCGATGATATGTTTTGCGGGAACACTTCCATTAAAGATAATATTGATCAGTGGTATGAACCATTCAAATTGTGTTGAACTTTTGGAGAAGCAAGAGGTGATTCCCTCCTGCGTGTTATCTCCTTATTTTTGTTCCATATAAAATTATAAAGTTAAACATCTTGACATGCATACAATATTTCCCAGTAATCAAAATTTTTTATTCATAATACAGTCTTTTTGTATGATTTCTTAAACAGTTCTAGCCCGTCACGTGATCAAAAGTCATGCCGAATAGCTGCAGATATCTATTCACACTTGAGCAAACCCGGCAGGAATATTTTGTGCGATAGTTACATTGCATCAAAGGAAGTAGTTGCATTCTAACCTTTCTGAAAGGCTTCCATTTGTTTACTTATAAAATTTGAAACTTCTTTTCGAAACCTAGTTACTGGTTGGGAATGATTAAGAAAAAATAAGAAATTTTCAGACAAAATTTTTCGGTGTTTTAGTTTTAGTTTGAAATCCTTCTTCTCTCACTCTATTAGTATTCTGTAAGCTTAAGTTTAATTAAGCTTAATTAAAACTTTAGGACAAAGAGAAGAGAGGAAAATGCTATATAATTCCTGTCTACCACCTTCGGAAACCTACTCTAATCCTTGTTGATGTTTTCACTATTTGGCCGTTTTCTGACAAGAAAGGAAAGAAACAACACGATAGCCTTCAACAACACATGAGACATTTACAACTTGACCTTACTCTGACAACCCTTAGATCCTCAAAGGACAGCATGTCTTGAAGACGTTCGTTTAAGGCCCAGAGTTTCACAATGGTTAGTTTATCTATTTCGGGCATATCCATATATTACAATGTTCTGCCGCCCCCTGCTCACCCGCGGCTGACTTGTAACTAGTAGTTGACTTAAACCCAGAGAGTCTGTCGATGGCTCCTGATGGGAGGATACACTGCTTTTGAAGCTCATCCAAGTGCAATGTGAGACAATGACGCATGAATGGCACTCGAGCGAACACGAAGAGCGCATTGCAGCGGCCGCCCGTACTCAGTGTATTGGACGGTCACAAATAATTTACATATAAAAATAAAAATGATGGCATAATTCTGAAATCCAATTTTATAATTTCTTTGTATATGCAATTTTTTAAAAATTTTTGAAATAGTGAAATTAAATAAGCTATTTAAAGATTTTTCATCCATCCCAAATGCACCCTCCTCTTCCTTTCGCTTCCCTCCTCCTCCCCGCTTCTTCTTTTTCTTATTTTCTTCTCACAACTATCTGCAGTGCATTTCGGGATATGCACGACACTTGTGTTTCAGCGAAGCGGATGCTTTGAATCGAAGAAAAATTGTTATAGCAAGCCGCTAGGGATCTACGTTATCATTTTATTTTTATCTACTACAGTTAATTTTGTGTATTGTTTCTCGCTAATATCCATTAATAACCATTAAACCATTTTGCGTATTTGTGATGGTAAAGGTGAGTTCTACGGACAAAAGCAAAAGTGAATTGAGGGAGGAGAAATGTGTGAGGGGTGTGAGAAGAGTAAGAGAGATTTGAACTTTTTTAGTAGTGGGATACTAAATAGTATTTTAGTGTGATCTGAAATCTGCATGATGACTGCCTGGTGTAAAGTATGTATATAGATAATTTTAAATGATTAATATAACTGTATATATTTTATTTTCATTTTCTGTCTCTCATGAAACATCAAGTTTCAAGATTTTCATGTTTTTTTGAGAAAAAAACCATACATAATCACTCTTCACTTTGGAGATTCAGAGGTAAACAATATTTTTATGATAGCTTTGACTGGGCCAAAAATAGGTTTCCAGGGGTTTAGCTAGAAATTCTCATGAGGCCGTTAGACTATAACTACGATGAGCATTTTTATAACGAAGTGGAAACGCATGTTAGTGATGAGTTTAAGCCGATGTTTCAAAACAGAATCAAATCATTTATTTTAACAGCAAGCTTACTTACTAACTTTTCATAAATTTATTGTTGGACTCAATTGGGAAACTTAGTAGTTTTTTGGATTGGGTAAGAGCCTAGCTGACCCCTGGTTTCTTTGATTTCAGTTGCAAAGTGGAAAAGAGTTTGTGTATAAATCGTTGTTTTTTCTGTAAAATCCTTTTCACAGTGTTAACCTTCATAAAACATACATGTTTATATCCAAACACAGTCATATTATATTTTGCATCAGCATAACCAATACATCTTTCAAAGTAATAAAAAATGAGGAGATCAGCCCCTTTTAAGCTATCCATGATTTATGTCACAGTAGCTATCACTTCTTTTCTAATTTTGAGAGGCAATGGCTGTTATGACATGAAAAGGTTTATTGCTCCCTGAAATTAAAATCTGTATCTTTTCTGTTTTAGGATTAAATATGCTGTAATGTAGAAAATGTTACTGATTATGGAGTAATGACGAACACATCCAGCAACTATCTATTTTTCGGTCTCAAATAACTCTAAAATATTTCCAGTGACTGAAAAATAATGGATCTTGGTAGGACACCGAATGAAGAAAAGGTCAGGTTATCGCGTTTATATTTTATTGGTGGATTTGCATTTTTACCCTTCTTGTGGTTAGTTAATGTTGTGTGGTTCTTCAAAGAAGCTTTTTCTAAGGAGGAATATGAAGGACAAAAAAATGTCAAATGGAATGTTATCATGTCAATGTGTGGAACACTAATATGGATTGCAGGTTTGACTGTGTGGATTTACATTTACCAAACGAACAGGGCCTCGTGGGGTGAAGTCGGTGATAAGATATCGTTTTTAATTCCACTTGGTGAACCGTGATATTGCTTTTGCTACTTAGCCATTTTATTTTGTATGATTGTTAATGGTATGTTGAGTCAGTTTATTTTTATACTGTTAATTTATGATTTGTTTATTATATACCCTTACCTCTTCAGTTTTATAATAGATACATAGCTATACAAGTCTCACCGAGTTTTCTATTACTGTGCTGTGATGAATTCCCATCACATTCTTGTCGAGAAAAACTTTCCATATGCAGAGAGAACAGGTTACTAAATATGGAAAATAATTTTTCGAATAATGAATTTCATCAGTATGTTTTAGTGATTGTTTTGGTCAAAAAAGAGGGGGTGGGTTTTCATCACATAGTGAGAGCAAAGCCTAACCAATCATTCTTGTTCTTGGCTTTTGATTTTATGATTTTTCTGTTGGTGTTTCAATATTATCCTCAATAATTGCACCATCTGATGAATTTTTTAATTAGCTCGGAGAATTTGCCAAATTTTAAGTTATAAAGGTCAGAAGGCTCAGTAAAATTCTCAACTTTTTGAGAGAGAAAAAAACTTTTCTGCTTAACTTTCTCTATCAAAAAAATTGCATTGATTTTAGTAGTCTTGTTGTTATTATTTTGTTTGTTATTCTAGCTTATCATATAGACTGTTGCTAACTCACTATGTTATATACACTTTGGTGGATTTTTTCATACTTATTACAGGATCTGATAATGCTTTTGACCAACCATTTGTAATTCTTAAGTGTCATTTTACAACATCAACCAAAGTGTTTAGGCCACAGTAAGTTAGTTTATATTTATAGGCTAAAATGATCATGGTCGCACAAATATATACCAATGAGGTGAGGAGGTTTTTAGTTTGATGAACTTGTGATAACTAGAGCAAAATGCTTAGGAGACAGGATACGTGCATCCACAATTTAATGATAGCAACCTCAAAGGTAAACAATTTTCGAAAATTTCCAGTGAATCATCTTGGTATCATATAAAGTGCATACCCAAGTATAATAGGCTATATGTAAATTGTATATATTATAGTATATACACAGGTTATATTTTCTCACTCGATATTTCTAACGAATTCTTTCCTTGCATTTTGTAATGTTGATTTCATTTTCTGTTCAGGAAAGTGCTTTGGGTTTAGTTATCTGCAGACTCATTTGTATACATGAACTTGTAAATTTGCATTAGTAAATTATTGCTTTCAAAGGCAAATTTGATTGAATTAGTGTTTTTGAATAGATGAAATGGCACTTTCATTATGCTGTTTTGATGTACATAGCGTTTGTTCATAATTCTACAAGTTCTTAATTTTTTTCTGCAACGTAAAACATGTAATTTCTGACTGTTGCAAAACAGCAAAATCAAGCTTCTACATCTTGTAAGATCTTAAGGCATCCTCCTTATTATATGTATGTATGGCACAGTTTCTCAAAATTAAAGTATTTAATTTTTTTCAGACTATATATTTTGTGTACTGGAAAAGAAATTTTTAAATTGCAATGCCAAAGATGTTTCGGTATGTTCACCCATCCTGTTGAAAATCCTACTCAAGTATAACCTTGTCACCTTCCCACTACTAACAAGGTCACTCCCTCTCATCCAGTAATTTCATTGATAAAGTCTTCAACAAGTTATTATATAACCAGGACGTTTTATTGGAGTGGTGTTTGTTTCAAAAATTTAACATAACATTCGTCTTGAGCCTTCATTTTTTCCGATCTTCCGTTAAAGCACCGTGTACCAAATAGCACCAAGTAACCATGTTTTTAGTTCTATGTATACACTTTTAGTTCTATGTATACACTTTTGTCAGAAAAAAAATGTGCTCTCGTTTCTTTAAAAGCTCGTTTATATAGACGAAATTGAATTCAATATTATATGTGAAAGTAAAGGCTATCGGTAAAAAAGCCAGCTTTAGCCTGCTTTGATTCGAACATTTAAAATTTTGGAAAATTTTTTAAAAAAGCTGGCACTCCAACTGGAATTTCAACCAACAGGCTCAGAATTGTGAAGCGAACAATCAAAATCAAAAATTGGTGGCAATTTCCATTAAAAAGCAGAAATACCGTGTAAAGTGTTAACAGCGCAACATCGAACCCAGGGTCTCGAGGTTGTGTAATTAAATCATTCTCAGCTTGGAGATCAGAAGCACTGTATGGAATGTACCATTCGATGCGTTTCGAATGACGCCCGCCTCGCAAGGTTTTTCCTTCAAAACCAACTTGAAACTACTTATGTTTTTCTATAAAACTGGGTGTGAGGCTGACGGTGTAAAAACCTCAGGGCTTGACACAACGGTAAAAGCCTCAAAACGAAATTCAGGTCTGAAAGGAATGGTTGTGACGTATTATCTGGTGACGTATGGTGTTCCTTAGTTTACTTCTCCGTTGAGGTTTCTAAATATCAGGTTCCGTGAAAACTCTTTTTTTTTGAATGAACGAAGCAAAGTATTGTTTTGTAAACTCAATTGGCAGTTCCCATAATTTTGAGATACTACAACTGCTGTAATGTTATAATTCCTTGTATCGGGACATGGACGTATATATTTATACGTCCATGATCGGTATTACTCTTTTAACACTGTTCCAAATGGTTATAAGAATTTTATCAGTTTTGATAATTTCAAATTTCACAATGTTTACGTCATTTTGCCTCCAGAGTGTTAGATGAACTGTATATTAGCTTATAAATGCACAAGGTTGCTAACTCGTTTTGGTTTATACATTTTGGTTGATTTTTTATAGAGGCTTGTAACAGGATCATTCGTAATTTAAAATTATTCGTAATCACACTAAAACAACTTCGGGTATAGATAATGAACGGGGCGATTAGTTTAACACTGTATTTGACACTGTATTTCAGTTTTTCATTACCTTTGTTTGTGTATAATACATTTTGAAGACAAAAAAATTTTTTATCTACTGCCATCCGCGAAAATTAGTCCACGCGAATTATTTGAAGTTGGGCCATCCGCGAAAATATGTCTCCGCGAAATGGAAAAAAAATTCATCCGCGAAAATATGTCCACGCGAAAATTTATCTCGTTAAGGTACCCTATTCCCCTGCATTTAAGCCCATGGGTTTTTATCTGATTTTTTGACGATTTTTGAACTTTCAATTTGAAACAGCAATAAGGTGGGGTAAATGAACAAGACAAATCATTTTTTTAAACTAAAATTTGTAGGACATCTTAAGTTTACAAACAAGTTTACTCTATTTCGATATCAGCACGTCGCTGTCGGTTTCTTCTTCTTCTGTTCTGGCTTGCTCAGTGTTTTTTTCATCATATTCCTAGTCAGCTTCCTGTGTTTCTGCATGGGCAAGCTCTGATTGTTCCCTTTCCATTTCTAAAATCATTTCATTTACTTTTTAGAATGAGGCTCAGCAGGACAGCACGATTTGTTATCGTTTCTCTCATTTTTGAATAACCCATGATAACCAAAGAAAAAAAAAAACAAAGCAAAACAACAACGTATTGTTACAGAAAAAAGAATTTCCATGAATGAAAGGGATATACAATGGTAATATTCCTTATAGAATCCCACCAAAACAAGCTTTAAATCAACCTCGTACCCAGGGTTTAAATACGTGCACACAAATACAAACGACCACAATCCCGATCTCAAACAACGCCAAAACAAAAATGAAATAAAAAAAACATGATATAAATATAAAAGGTACATACATCCAACATCATTCATCTTTTCATTGTTCCTCCTCGGGGTATAAGCCCATGGGCTTTTAAACAGGGTGGACTTATATGCGGGGGAATAGGGTACAATGTCATGAGAATTTTTTTTTTTTTTTTTTTAATCATCAAATTGGGATCCATACAATAATACATGGTTCTTCTCCCTAGAACATAAATTTCAAATAAAAATATCAAAATATTATTAAATATTATTATTATTAAATAACTTGATAAAATGTGTAAGGGGAGAAAAAAAAAAAAAAAAAAGGAAAGAAAAGTGAGCCAGTGCACGAGACTATGGACAAGGTCTGACGGATTGAGAGAAATTGTGATTGAAACACTGAGAGAAAACTGAAAATGAAAGTGTAAAACGATAAGCAGACAAACAACAATAAATATTTATATTCGAATATATACATGACCTATAGAAAAGAGAGAAAGACTACGAGGACAGGACTCTAGCCAGAGCTCTGTCTTTGTAGTACTTCATCGCCTCTTTGCAAAAACTTTTACTATCACTAATTATCCTAATACTTTTTGGTAAATCATTATATATTAGTGCTTGCTCGTTGTAGGTGTTCTTCTCACCGCGCTCAACTTTGAATTCGCAATCGGATCGTGTCGAACGTTTTACTTCCATTCGTTTCAATGTACGAAGGGCATCTAGGGTCGTTTAGGGCAGAATGGGTGCATTTTATTATGGCTAGATCAAATGATTCTTTTATTGGCAACCAGCCCAAGTTGATTACATCGGTTTCCTTGGCGAAGCGCCCAATTACGTATCCGGCAGCAATATTCTGCAGTTTTTGAAGCCTCTTGATTTGATATGTCGGCAGCTGACTATATACGACGCAGCAGTACCTTATGTGGGATAATACCAGACTTTCAGCAATCACCTTTCGAACTTTATAAGGGGTAAATCGTTTGAATTGTCGTATTTGACGAAGTGCAGCGTAAGACGATCTTATTAATTTGTCTACGTGAGTTTTCCAGGTAAGGTTTTCGTCAAAATAAACACCAAGAATCTTTATCGCGTCCATACGTTTAATAGATTGGTTGTTGTGACGTATCTGACATGTGTCGTCATTGGTTAAATTATGTTTTTTACTGAGTTTCGAGGATGAAAAAAGCATAAACTTTGTTTTCTCATCGTTGAAAATCAAGTTGTTATTATATGACCATTCCGATACCTTCTTCAGATCTGACTCAAGCATCGAAATGCATTTCTCGATGTCTTTTAGTTTGCTCTTTTGGTATAGAGTTGAATCATCAGCGTATTGTAGAGAGCTGCAAGATAAGTCTTTCACGAGGTCGATAATGTACAAGTTGAAGAGGACAGGACCCAGTATACTGCCCTGGGGAACACCAAAGTTGTTAGGTTGGACGTTGGAAGATTTATCATCGACTTGAACATATTGCCTTCGATTTGAAACATAGCTTTGAATCAGTTTCAGTGATTGGATAGAGAAATCCATTTGGTGTAATTTGTGGAGAAGTGTTCTATGATCGATTGTATCAAAGGCCTTGGAAAAATCCAGTAATATAGCCAAGGTTATTTCACTTGAGTTCATGGCAACTTTTATGTCATCTCTAAGTTTCAGTAAGAGAGTGTTCGTGGAATGTCCTTTCCTGAAACCCGACTGTGTTGCGTTGTAAGTTGATTTTGTTTCAATAAAGTCGCAAAGCTGTGATAAGATGACGCGTTCGAACACTTTCGAGAGAATACAGAGGATAGATATGGGTCGGTATTCTGTTACATTCTGTGGATTATCTGTTTTTGGTATTGGTGAGACTCTCGCTAACTTCCATTCGTCTGGAAATACATTTGTCTCAATACAGTTGTTAATGATATGTACCATAGGGGAAGTTATGCTATCTACGATTGGTTTTATATAACGAATCGGGATGCCATCGTGGCCAGTTGAACAGTCATTTTTGATACCGAGGATGATTTTTTTAACTTCATTGTAAGTCGTTGGATGTAAACGAAATGTATTGGTATTATCGGGGTTATCTGACAGATTGTTAAAAAAGTCATTATACTCTTGGTGTTTATTACTTTTTCCGGTTAAGCGCGACGCAAGTGTGGTATGATGTGCGTTAAAATCTTCAGGACGAAATTTGATTCGATTATGCTGTTTGTTTAAGATCTTGTTAATGGTATTCCATACTTTGTTGGGTTGCTTTTCAGATAATGCTTTGCGTAAAAATTGACCTTTAGTCTGTCTTATAGTTCTTTTTAGCTTATTTCTGGTATTACGATAGTCGTGCAAATTGACATACTCATTTTGCTGATTGCGTTTTGCTCTCATTGCTTCCAGCTCATTTTGAAGGCTAACAATACTTGGGTCGTTCATCCAAGGTGCGATTGGTCGGGTGATTTTAACTTTTCTCAAAGGTGCGTGTCTATCGATGCAATCTCTGATGAGTTGGTTAAGAATCGATAGTTGGTCATTCGGATCATCGAGGCTGTAAATAATACTTAAAGGTGTTTGTTCGAAGTCTTTAACGAATTGATTGATATTCAACGTTTTCTCATTTCGAAGAAACTTATAACGTGGTTCAAAACGTTCCTTCTTTACGTTAAATATTGCATACGGTGTGTCGTGATCTGATATTTCGTCCGTTGCTAATACGTTGCTATAAACCAACTTATTCTCTAAATTGCTACTAATATGATCGATAAGGGTCTTTCCCTTTCTTGTCGGTTTCGATACATGTTGTCGAATAGAAAGGCTATGAAGAAGACTTTTGTATCGTTTTGTTGACTCTTTTGGTGCTCCGATTAGATCAATATTAAAATCGCCGGTCAGGATGAAAGCACCTTTCCATTTCATATACGTATTAGAAAGTAAAGTTTCGAACTTATCTAACCATTCGAGCTTCTCCTGTTCATTTGAGCTAGGTTGATATGCCGTAGATATCAGGAAGGGGCTGTTTTTGTTTCTACCTTCAACTTCTATAAATAAGATTTCCAAATCATAATCTTTTGACAGATCGTACCGAACCTTATATGACAAGGTTTCTTTTAAGTAAAATCCGATTCCACCGCCTTTCTTTCCAACTCTATTTTTAAAGATTGTGTTATAGCCGTCAATCTTTATATAGTTTAGTTGGTTATCATGCCCTTGAAGCCAAGTCTCGCTTAGTGCAACAATATCAAATTTATAATTGTGTAACATCAAAGAAAATTCGTTGAAACTGGACATCATCGATTGAACGTTAATATGGGCAAATTTTAAATATTTGGAGTGCTTCTGGAGATTTTCCAGGTGGATGTTTTTCATTGGTGAAGGATGACAATCATCAATAGATAATCCAAACTCTCTGTCATTGTGGAAGGGCAGAGTTAATAGTGTACAGTCACAACACACCCAAGAAATAGGTGTTTGTGCGTTATATCTCTTTTGCTGCTGGCTCGAAATATTTGAGCACGATAGATGTGTAAGATTTAAACACTTTTCGCACTGCAAACGCTTTCGGTTGACACCAACTGCTTTGTTACATGTTGTACATTTTGGGGTTGTCTTGCGAATGTGTGTACCAGGTACAGGATTGACCTCTATATCGCCTGATAAGATTAAATTTTGAGTCGCGTCATGGTTTGGATAATAACAAATTCTACCTTTTGTCCTTTTGATTTTCGGTTTGTTGTTGATAAGTGGTTTGTATTTAGGTATTGTATCTTGGGAGACTTCAGTCCATGCAAACGTAATTAATAACAAACTAGTTATTGTAACTTTCCATAGTAAAAGCGTCGAAAACTTCATTTTTATGACTTCCGCGGGTGGTTTCTATCAGCGAGTGATGTTTTGATGAAAACCAGAAAATAATTCTTCTCTCTCACTTAAAATTAATCTCGACAAGGGTCCAATTTACTCCTGCCCCAGTCTCAATTAAAATTTAAGTGATTTATCGATTTGTAGTTGATATAATCAGAAGTTTATAGGTTTTATAAAAGATTTTACAGAAGCTTCATATAGTGGTCATATAGCGGAAATAGATTATCAAAATGGCTGCCATCGAGTAATAGAAGTGTTTCGTGAACAAAACCGATCTTCTCACCAGCTATTTAGAACAAAGTGGTTAAAACCATAGTCACAGTCTTCCTTCCTGTGACTATGTTAAAACAAAGCAAGTGATTTCAGCATTGCATTGCTTTAGTCAGTAATGAGATACGGTCGAGTCTCGCTATCTCGAACTTTCGATTGCCCGGATAAAAAGTGGAGATAGGAGATTTATGGCAGATCGTGAATGCTAACAGAACCAAGGTTTTTTTCGAGATAGCGATTTCAAAGTTCGAGATAACGAGAGTCAACTATAATAACATTCCGTAAAAAGTCAATTATCAACTTGTATCTCTTTTCGAAACCACGAAAGAAATCGATGTGTCGAGACCATAGCAAATAAGCGATGTTTTATATTCACGCGCTATTGTTAGAAGCATGAGTGTTAAAACCTGTTGTTTTGATGGTAAAAAATAATAGGTAACACTGCTAACAATAGGGAATCACAGGAAAAGAAAAAAATATTCGAGCCATCATAATCTATATTTCCAAATCTCACAGAATACTCCATGATAACAAGTAAATATCAAACACTGTCCTATTCTCTACACCTGTTCGCAAACTATCAACGGCAGTTCAAAGATATCATTTCAATGAGTCTCGAATAACATTAATAACAAATTTAGGAATAGAGTCTAGCACTCAACAATTTCCTGCAAAACGGTTTAAAAAATGAAATAACAAACAAACAAATCCCTATGTCTTCTTTTCTCCAGTGCGAGCTTCTTTCCCACTCTTTCCTTTCTTCTCGTTATCTTTCGTCTTTTCTTCTTTGGATGCTTCCTTGCCTTTTTCTTTCTTTCCCTCCTCTTTCTCTTTCTCGTGTTCTTTATTCTGCAGTTTGTTGTTGATCAGATTGTGTAAAGCTATGACAGACCTCACCATGGACGCCAAATAAATCACCACCATTTGGTCGTTGGTTTTGACCGTTACTGATTTAATGAACTCGTCCACATTCAAATTTGGCAGAAGATTGAATATATCTTGTAAATGATACATAATCGTGTGATTGGTCGGCAGTTTACCGGTTATGACTTGTTCTAAGTATGTATGTATGTCTTGCAAATGTACGTGTAACCCTTTCAGAGACGACACTTGGTTAGTTATTCGTTGTGATAATGTACCAACAGTAACATTACGAATGTCCCTGCACACGAAAAACATAAAAACCAATTAAGAAATCGATGAATACAAACGGGAATAGATAGAAGGGAATGGACCGCTTTTTTAGAGCTGAGAAGAGGAACTTCTTTGTGATTGTGATAATAATACAACTAAACGAACCTCAATAAATGTTCCACACCAACCTCTTCTGCTTCTTCAGCACCGATCTCGCTTGGTACGTGCTCAAACGTTCTGGATGTTGGCGTACCATCCTACACGACCGAGTACAAATAGAAATACGTCAGCAATCTGTCACCAATGGATTAATTGCAATCAATCTACCATTGTTTAGCTTTTACAAACTTTATGAAAACGCTTAGAAAGTGGTGGACGTTGCTGACACTTAATTAGTATCATAAATATTTTAAGGTAGTAAGTTCATGCTTACATTGCAAAGATGGAACCGAAAACATGTTAGGTTTTAGAGTACACAAAAACTCTATTTTATGATTAGCCTACAAAACATGAAGTCATAACAGACTATAGTCCATTCACTGATAGATGCAAAATTTCGGTCAGACAGAAGTCATCACAATTTTATTAACAATTATCGAAACTTTTAACAAATATAGACTTAATCGCTTATACGATTTTTGCAATTGTAAAGCGGGGATTCTGTCAATTCTTTAAACATAAAAACATGCTTTTGTTTGAGTCACTTATGGTAATTAAATTGCGTAAAGTGTCTCTAGAGATATATTTTAAAATAAAAGAAAATGCATTCTCTGGTGTAAAACAGCAATTTTTTTCTGGGGCATTTGGAGAAACAAAGGAATACAAAACTACGACATGCAACTCCCTGAAATAATTTCATCTTGGTCATTAAATAGATGCTGCGTGATTATTTAATTGCTACATTAGTTTATTACTGCTTGCGACACATTATCGCCAGATTTGAAATTTTGCATTTATGAGTGAATAGACTATAAAAAATCGCCTCGAAGTTGCGACGGTTTTCGTAAAAATGGAGTCATCAAATTACAAAACATGCATTTCAAAACATTTTCATCAATTTCAAAACTTTATGGTTAGCGTAAGATATAAGAGGTTTTAATCTCAATTCCAGACCCAGTTGGCAAAATCGCCCAAAAAGTCACTGTGATGAAGAGTATTTTTATTCAAAGAGTGTGTATATTTCCATAGAAATGCACTTCTTCTCCGTGTTTTTTCAACAAATTTGCTCACTGGGAGAAATGATCTGCTAGTTATACTCTGACCACTTCAACTACTCACATCGTGAACTTCTTCAACAGCGATGTAAGCTTCAGTTGGAAGTCCAAGATCTTTTGGTTTGGCGTCTATGATCACTAATACCTAATGATGGAACATTACCAGACCTTGTTAAAACTATATAGGTTACATGGAGGATGACTCCATGACAGCCAAACGAATAAAAGTGTATGATGATGGCAATACGACAACTTACTGAATTGCTATTGAAATTTCTTATTAACTCGTTAATTCTTATATCATTAGGATGAAGTTTCGGACCTGTATGATACCAGCCAACAATTCTCTCCTTTGCTAAAGAACAAAACGCACACGTAGAACATGTACAACTACACACACCATAGCAACATAAACACATAAATTGTACAATATCAATAATGCTATAAATTTGCAGCTATGAACATTCTTAATTGGTGTACTATTTCATTGTGGAAGTAACCTGGATTTAAAATCTATGTATTATGTTATCTCATATGTACGGCAATTTTTTCAAAATTCCCAAAATTTTATCTAAATTCCCAAAAATAAATTCAGCAAACTTATAATGTCTTAACCCGACTCATAAAAATTATTCCGCAATAGATTTTTCAAAGCAGAATTCTAAACATTCATTAGAAACTTTCGCGTATAGAAAAATTTGTGAAATTTTTGCTTTTCACAAACATTAACTTTCGCGAATAATCCTAACTGAAAATTTTCGTGAGCAAAATCTTTCGCGAATGACCAAAAATCACCTTCACCTTAAGTACAACGCAGAATAGAAATTGCTTAAGTATATGTTTAGAACGGCTGCCACTTTACCACTTCTAAAGTAGTACAACTTGTAGTACAACATTTTTAAACACATTTCACAAATTTTTCTTCCAAATATATACATTGTTCTAATAAAAGTAGTGCACTGTTCAGAATAGAAGAAATTTACTGAATAAAAAGACATTAGCACAGAAATATGCCTGACTTGTTTTTAAGACAAAGAACATACCATTTACTTTTTTAAACATGGCTGCCATTTGTTCCAAATAATCATGATCCAAATACCAAACACTAGCATCGTGATCATCTTCATCAAATGGAACTAAAAATATCAACCATCAATTTCTTTCTGAAGAAATTTTTCAAATATTTCAATATCTTCCACAATTTCTTTGTTGTCAAAATAAAAAACAAAAACAAACAAATCTAGAGGTTTAGGATATAGTATTTAGAATTTATAAAAAAGAAAAAGCCAAGAATTTACTGACATAAGCTATGACATAAGCAATCAATTTAACAATAATGATGCCAATGATTGGTTTTTATTGTACTTCCTTTCATAATCCGTTTGGTTCAACAAAAACATAGTGTACCTGCAAAACTATTTGCAACATCTAAAACTTTATTTCTGATGGATCCAAGGAGTACTCCAGCAACTCGTCTTTGATTTCCTACTTTAGACATGCGATTGAAGTGGTCCACCACGCTAAGCAAAACTAACGGATGGACAACAACCCTTTCTATTACATCTTTTGAATTATCTTTTGCAGAAGGGTCTGTCTGTAGGGTATTCATTATTTATGCTGGCACTTTGTTAGCTAACTAAAAAATTCAATTCCAAATTTTAAGTCATGTGCTGCACTGGTACCAAATATCACGAGCTTTCAGCATCACCCTTCTTGAGAAAAAGGGCCTAAATTTATCTGATGATGTAAAAAGATAATGAAAATGTTAACAAGTTTCATCAATTCACTCGTTCATCACAAAGCAGAGAATCAAGTGAAAAATAAATATATACTTAATGCTAATTTTCCAATGGCGAATAAAAAAATTAAATCTAAAGTATTAGCATATGAACATTTTATATAGGCTTCCAGTGTTCCCTCTAGTTACGACCACTTGTTGATTTTTCACGGTCCATTCTTCATGTGTTGCTGGTAAATGCTAATTAGGTAATTTTAGTTATGTGGTGAACTTGGTACAAATGAATGTAGATTTTTGTGACAAAAATCTTTGCTGACTTTAACAGTATATACACTCTTTTTACACTCTTTTACACTCTGTAAGAATATTCAGGCCCAACATCATCTAAGATTTAAGAATATTGTAAGAATATAGCTCAGGCTCAATTTTTATCAAATATATAATAAATTTTGAGAAGTTAGTGAAGTTATTTTGACATGACATAAACTAGGAGTAAACACATCTTAAAGAGATATTCTCTTAGTTAACAGTTAGAACTAGATCTAATTCTAGTAAAGAGCATTGAAGTTCTCCTAATTAAAATGTTAAGCCGAATTAAGCTTCTGCAACACACTCGAAATATTCAACCTACATCTTTGTGCTAATATTGAGATATAGTAAAACACACTGGTACAACATTCCCCAGCCGACAAGAGACACACAACAAGAATTAAAGGGGCACTAAACTAAAAAAATCACAAGTTCATTTTTGTGCACTATTTGAAACAGCTTTAAAAATGCTGAATGTCAGTTTTTGAATTTTCAAAAAGTCATTTTTCATTCCTGAGATATTTCAGTTTAAAGGTTTTTTCCGAAACATGATCTCCACATTGTATAGCATGTATAGTGGTAAATAACTGCAGTTGTGAAAATAGCAAAGAAATTTATTGCCATTGCTACTTCGGCTATTTTTTGAGGACAAAGCTATATATCAGCATCCAACACTGTTACTATGGCGTATTTCGTTTTAACTAACGTTCAGTAAAAACTGTTCCATTTTCTAAGATTTCTTTTCTCTTACCTAAGCAGATCTCCATTTATAATTTTCAATGACAATATCTTGGGATCGAAAAATGATTTTTTTAAAAATTCTTCCAAATGGTACAAAAAAATCAGTTTTGATTTTTTGAGTATAGTTCCCTTTTAAGAACAACTCTGACCAAGCGGTTTCTAATGCAAGATCTCGAGGCTCTGCAGAAATCATTTTTGAATGGAATACCATCACTAAAGAAACCTCAATTACTGGGAGAATATGGAAGAACTACAGATCTAGAGTCTTGAGAGGGGAAGAAAAGCGAACGATACCAAAAAATCATAATACACTTATGAAGGAACAGTCCCAAATTTTAAGAGACTTCAAAATGTCACCTAAAATCAGTCAACTCGACCCCACAGAAATATTTGGAAACGTTTTCTTTGCGAAGAAGGACCAAGACTATTCAGCGTTATTTCCTTTTCGCACCCTTCTAAATGTATCCGCCATTATTTTTTTACTATACTTGTATCAGACTATCTTCTGGGTAAATTTTTGTTTTTAGTTATGGTTTTTAGGATAAATGCATACTTGAATTTCATTTTTTTTCTTCTTTTTTCTGTTGTCGTTTATTTCAATATTCTTATAGCATGATTAGGTTTTCGGTATTACAATTGAAATATTAATCTTTTAGGCAATAATAAAAAAGCATAAAGAAATGAAACTCATGGTTTTAATCATGACGTTGATGGTTTTGGGAAGAACAGACTATATCATTTCAAAAATTCATTAATGTTTGCAGTCCAGTAGTAACTTTGAAACAAAAGAAAAAGTTGGAAGGTATCATTTTTGTAATGTTATTCAATGTTTGGTTTTGTATGTCTGGTATAAAAGTATAGTAAAATGGTCTGGTGTAAAAATAAATTCCGCAAAAATAAATTCTGCAAAATTTTCAAAATTTTTCATCTGCAAAAATTTTTCACTTTGCTTTGCATGTAACTGCAAGTCTTATCTTTACAAAACGTTTGGAAAATGAAAGAGGGGGTTGAAAAAGGAATGAAGTCTTGCTTATTGAACATCTAAGAACTTATTTATTACTCTTCGTCAATAACAACAAAAACAGCATCTGCACTTGCGACAGGTTTAGCACTTTGTACGATTGATATTACTTTGAGAAATGATGTTATGTCAGCAGAGGTATCACAGTTTCTCTTTATTGTTTTGCTCTTTTCCTTTATGGTGAATAGACCTAGACTGAGTCATATTCTCAGTTCCTGGTGCTACATTGACCTCCTCTGATCAAAGATAAGACCCATCTACATTATCTGTTTGTTACAGTTTAGTATTCTTTTTTGATATTTTAACTGATGAAAAATAGATTTTATTCCATAAATCTGCTTTTTCCATTCCAAATAAAGTTTGTATATACCCAGGTACTAAAACTATGTGTTTCCCAACTTTCGATTTAAAAAAAAAAAGCCTTAAGAGAAAATGGTTTTATAAACTACTAAGGAAAACTGTCCGAAAAAAATTGAAAGTCTTTGAAAAATCTGGAAATCCCTTATAAAGTTAAATTTCTTGCATCCACAAAATTAATTCTGCAAAATCTCTTTTGAGGTCTTCATCCGCAAAAATTTCTTCTGCAAAATGTGGCAATTTTGAGTCATTTATCCGCACAAAAACATATTCTGCAAACAATTTCTTCCCTTAAGGTAGTTGGCTCTTCATCACGGAGATAAAAAATAACCCTAACCCTAACCCTAAAGCATCCTGGAAGGGGAAGGGGAGAGGGTGTGAAAAGGAAATAGCACAGACTATTCAATGCCCTCCCAACAACCTGAAATAAGGAATACAAGTGACACTAACTCCCCATGCATAATAAGGTGCCTGCTCCCCTTACCGCTAACTTTAATTATAATGTTGCAAAATTCGTCAATGCAAACGTAAAAACACAGCTCAACAGATTTAGCACCACAATTTGGTCCATTACCGTCTATCGTCCTAACTTCGGACATCCTTCCAAACTTCGGACATAAAAAAAACATATCCACAAAATACAAACCACATCAGTAAAAGTCCATACTACACTGTGAATTAAACTATAAATCTAAAACTTGTCATAACTAAACTTAACAAAAACGAAACAAACACTTAAATTAGTTGACTGTACCCTTGAGACGAACGTGATTTATAATTACACTGCGCGTTTAACGGCGAATATCCACATGGACATAAATACAAACATACGCAGGTGTTCATTACGTAGAGCAGAGTATTGTAAAATCATCATACGCAATCGATTAGTATCAAAGAAAAAAGTCGAAAAAAAATGTAAACAAAACATTTCGCTCAATGATATTCAATGCTTGGTTCTCTGGTTACCTGGTTCTGATTCAGTTACATATAAAAGATTCAAATAGTTATTTCAAAAGTTAATACAAGTAGAAACCGTCTGCTATAATACTATTTTAAGTTGTTCGACAGGATTGCTATTGCAATCCCTTGAGGATGACGTTTATCATTATTTTCAAATCACTTATTTTCTACACGCTTATTTACGCTTCACGCTGACTTTATTGCGTTTGAACACATTTTTTTATCAGCTTTATCTAATATTTTAGTATTTATTGTGACTTGGTTTGATTGATTATGTACATTTCGTTTACCAGACAGGTCTGTTTATTTAGCGTGTCTGAAGTTTGGAAGGATGTCCGAAGTTAGGACGATTGACGGTATCAAAACGCGGGATTTGCCACACTAATTGAATGTTTGTATGTAAAATTTAACTGCTTGAATAATCAAGCTGAAATCAGTGCAAAAAAGAACAATTTTTGTTGCTATAGCGGAGAAAGGACACCTGGTTACGGAATTACCTACCTAGTGTAAACTTTGGGATGATAATACTTCGGGGTGCTACACAATTTATTGTATAAATAAGGAAGCATTTGGCAGTTTACTTTGAAACTTTCCATAACAATAGCTGAATGCATATACTTTCAAATAACAAAAAGGTTTGTTTGATTTGTTATCTTGAAACGAAGGAAATAAGCCATCAAACTCAAAGTTAGCGGCAAGCGCGGCACATTAGCAGCGGTAAAGCCAGGGCAGGCACTCTATGACTATGTACCCGACGAACCACTGCTCTCAATTTATCTCCCATTTAGGAGAACGCATTCCAACAGTATCGTAGAAATGGTCAAGCATTGGACACAATCGTGTTGAATGAGGAACGAACCATGAAAGTCATCACAAGTATCACAATTATGTATCACAACGTCGCGCTGTCATGCCGCCATTTCTCATAGTCAGCAGTTTGGTTCATTTGGTTCAGCAGTTTGGTGCTTCGTGCACTGTTGACATGAAAAATATCTATCTTGGATACTTGTGAGTAGGCAGGTTTTCTGCCGACATGGCTGCACTTTGCTGCATCATATTACATGCAGGTACTCCATTTTGATCAGTATTGACCCAGATATGTTCTCCCAGATTCTTATGACAATGCCCCAGGTTCCTGATATTTACCATTTCTTATTTTTCTGTTGTTTTGGTGTGTCAAATTTTGTCTAGCTAATTTTTGTTGGGATGGCTTACCGAAAGCTAGCCGTACCTAACAGCCTACCTTAGCTGTACTTAAGAAAATATGTCTATTTAGAATAGGAGAATGTATTTAAAGAAAAACGATCAATAACCACTACTGCTGTATGTAACAAAGTCAGACATTCCAAGTTCATCAAAGCTTTTGTAAATCGAGAGATAGATCTATCTGAACTTATAATGCTGCATACTGTGAGTTGGGGCGAGATTCAACTCTGTGGGGTGAGATTCAACAGCACCATTATCCAGACCACAACATTCAACAAAATAATTCTAAATTTCAAAACGACAACATTGCATATCTGAACCAAGATGTAATCTACACAATAAAATTTTTTTTGCATTTTAACAATAGCCGAATGTAAATTGCCTTTGAGCTCTTCAAATCCCAACACGAGTTAAAATACTTTGTACAGCCGCGCACGTTTATTTTTAAAATACCAATTAGGATTTCTCAAAGACGGTTTCCATGAAGTGATGTCCACCCTCCGCCCAGCCGCCTTTTCGCTCTTTCAAGCGTGTTAACCTTATAATAATGTACAGGTTGTATTTTGGGGTGCGTGGGTGGAAGCTATGTAGTGAAAGAAACTGAAGGAGATGATTGATCACTGTGCAAAATTTGTTTCTCAAAGACAGTTTTCACTAAGCAATATCATCCCCTAAAACACCTTTCTGTCCAACCCAGCGCACCTACAAAGCTTACCAGTGGGTCTTACCGTGCGTGTGTCATCGTCGTTAGCTGAGATGTAAAGAACGCAATGATGGAGAGAATTGATGACTGTGCAATTACTGTGTCAAGGGTTTTGTGCAAGGGTTTAAAAGTGCACATCGTATACACTCCATAAATTTCCATTGCTACTCAGTTGAAAAGATTCACCACTGGACAATGAATTCGAGAGTGACCCCCGTTAATGAAACAAAATAACTTCTTTTGGAGTATTTTTCATGTTTTCTACAGGGGGTAAAATACAGCAAAGGAGAGACAACACAAAAATTTGAAAATCTAAATGCAAACTACAACATTTTTCGCAATGACTATGACTAGACCATCTCATCCTAATAGGCTCCAGTTGACCGATTTGCAATGTAGAAACCAGGCATTCACTTTCATTTTCAAGCAGCCACATGTGTTGTGATTCACACAAAAAAGACCGCTGACCATTTGTGAAATACTATACTAACCTGATGTCAAAACCTAAAATTTAAAACTATTTCTTATATAGTCATCAGGGGTAAAAACGGGACAGTTAAAATGAAGGGGTAAAAATGAGACACCCAAAATTTTGACCTTACAGCTCAAATTTGAAGCAACTACTAATGTAATCTCTAAAAGTTACCTTCCTCCTTCAATAAGCTCGAAACATTATCAACAGAAAGTATACACCACGCTCAGACCAGCTATCTTAAGAATAATGGCGAAAAAATCTTGTTTTGCCGATTTAAAATGATAATTTGCTCGATTAAAATCTCTAAACAGAGACTTCGTAGTGGATTTAAGTTTAAGTATTTAAGTATAATTGAGGCATATAAACACGCTATTTTGATGAAATTCTGTTTGCGGGGTAAAAACAAGACACCGACTATTTTTACTTCTCGCACTTTTCTTGTCCCGAGTGATTATATTGGAGCGTGTACGCATGTCAAGGGTCTTTAGATGTTCGATGTTCATGTTTCTTTCTTAGTGAAAAAGTGTTATGGAAATCTGCGAAAAGGTCACATATTAAATCATGTTTGTTATAACCATGAAATATGAAAAATTTTGAAAAATTAACAATAGATCTCGAGATCTGAATTACGACTTTTATTACGGGGCACAATAGACTTCTATATATAAAGTGCGAAATTTGAGATTTTTATAATTCAACTTTGTATTCGTGGTGCCAAGTGGAGTGTCCCCGAGTATCCTAAGGCTCATGAAACATTCCAAGTGGTTAAAGGATTAGACAGAAAAAAGGATTAGGAACGCTTATATCCACACTAAAGTTATATTATATTGTATATATTGTGTGTTAACTTTTGTGTTAGTTATACCTAAAAATAAAAGAGAAAGTGACTAAAACCGTCTATTTTTTTGTCATAAATATACTTTCTTTGGCTCTCACAATCCTGCAGCACTTATCAATACTATATAATAGGCAGTTTACTTTAAATAACTTTATTTGTCCCGTGTTTACCCCATATATAGTTGTACTGGCAAGGGTAAAAACGGGACACCTTTAAGCAATTTTTTTGACAAAACTTAACCCCCGATGACTATGACAACTTCTACTTTAAATCATATATCAAAATCTAACGAATCGACATGAAACTTATGAAAGCATTTTTCTCACAGAGAAACTAAAACAACATTCCTATTGCAAAACGTGTTTTGTTCAGCGTGGTTATTTTGACTTCAAAACATTTGAAGCCCGTAACATAACAAGATTAGCTGAAATGGATCGTGACATTTTAATAGCCAGAGTCTCTCTAAATGTTAATCATTCATGAATGTTTTGATTGCTTTAAATCTTTTTTGTGTTGTATAAGTTGGTTTAGTTTTAAAAATATAATGTATTTAAATTATTGACCAGATGCAGCTTGATTTTGGCATGTTGAATCTTGCCCCACAGAGTTGAATCTCGCCCCAACTCACAGTACTCTATAATGTAATGATATCCGAAAAGTTTAGAATTTTAAAATGCTCTAGAACTAGAACGTCGGAAAAGCATTTTAAAATTCAATTTTGGTTCTTTATTTGACCACCAACCACGCACCTCTTCGATAATTAATACCTTTTTGAATAATAAAATTACATAAAAACTAAGTTGACTTTTTTGACCATAGGAAAGGGCAGAAAATTTTTTGGATCATGCTGAAATTTTATACTTAACGCCTTGTTGTTTGACCCGTTATGATATGGTACATGTTTATAATTACGTACCAAATGGGTGGTAAAAATGATAGAAACGGCTATTTTACATTATATAACTCCAAAACAACTACAAAGACTTACTTAATGCGTTACTTGTGTGTTGAATGTGTACTGTCTATGTTCCTAATTACGGACAGCCTTCGTTATTACGGACATCAAAATGTAAACGAAGACTGAAATACAACTACAGTTAGTTGTTAATCAACATTGCCATTGAAGACAAAAATTTTCATTAAAAAGTATGTATATAATGATAGGTGATCTGCGGGGAAGATCAGGTAAGAGAATCCCCCGTGCAACATCTCAGATCCAGCCTACAATATACACTATTGTAATAAAGCTAGCATTGAAAAATCTTTCTTTCTCTACTGGAGTGTTTCCTACCCTCCTTAAAACCTCTTCAGTTGTTCCACTCTATAAAAATGAAGGCTCTTCTCTGGCAGGGGCTAATCCAGAAAATTATTTTGGGCATCGGTAGTAATAGCAACATAAGGACGAAGGCCTTTTTGAAACGCTGAATATGTGTACATCGCATCTGGGGGTCTGGGGCAGAGCCTTAGTGGGGGTCCAGGGCTGATACTCTTTAAAAATATCAACTATTTATATGAACTAAAACATGTTCAACGTATTAAAATAAGTTTTCGCGCTCAATTGACAACGAAGGATAACTAAAGTTTTTTAAGCAATTATTCGCTGTTGCTAGGGAGAATGACCACTGTTGATAAGGTAATTTTGAAATTTCCTTCGTTATACGAATTCATTTGTTCACCTGAGGAAAGAATATGAAAACAGAAATGGTACCAGCAAGGCTCGTTTTCGCGTTATTCAATGAAATTAAAAAGCATCTTAGTTTCCAGCTCCCTTTAGTGAAAGCTTAACCGAATTTCCACGAACGGAAACTTGCGTAAGTTAAAATAATTTTTTGGGGCTGTGGTTGCACACTGTTGGCTGATTGCAAACATCCTCATGACAAGACCTGGTAGCGGTGGAGAGTAAAAGGATTCCCCAGCATATATTTTTTTAAAGATCATGCTTTGAAACATGTTATTATTTTTCGTGATGGTTAACGAAAACAAATCGACACTGAATGAGGAATATGTAACGTTTTCAGAGAGAATGGCCTGTTGTGTTTTCATTAGATTATTAAGAAATAAGCAAGAGAAGCATTCTAAAGTATTTCTGTAGTTAATTTTTGCACAACTAGTATCGAATTTGGGCGCCCAAATTCGAGGCGCCCAAACTCGGTATACCGTTGTGGATTTCGGCCTCTATCAACCCCTGTCTGGAAATCTCTAATTACGGTCCTATTTCACTTCTGTCCAACATTGAAACACTATTAGAAAAACCAAGGTCAGTTTGGTATTGGGGCCTTTGTTGATCTCGAAAAAGCCTTTGACACTGTAGATCACAAAAGTTTATGCAAAAACTTTCATACTACGGAATTTGAGGTGTCACCAACAGATGGTTAAGGTCTTATCCTTCCCAAAGATCACATGTCAAAATAGTGAATTTTAAGTCTGATTCAAAAATCATAAATCATGGTGTTCCGCAAGGGTCTGTACTAGGACCTTTACTCTTTTTAATTTACATCAATGATTTACATTATGCTCTTGCCTACTCTGACATCTAACATTTTGCTGATGATACTAATCTCCTTCAATTTAACAGGTCCCTGAAGACACTGAACAAAAGAATTAACATTGACTTAAAACTTCTTTCTAGTTGGCTTAATGCAAATAAAATCTCTCTCAATGCCAGTAAAACTGAGCTTATCCTGTTTAGAAATAAATCCAAATTACTGAATTTTAACCTCGAGATCAAAATTGGTGGAAGGAAACTACACTCTAGTCAGTTCATTAAATATCTTGGTGTGTATCTTGATGAGAATTTCACCTGAAAAAAAAACCACATTCATGAACATTCAATCCAATTCCAATGAGCCAACAGTGCGCTGAGTAAAATCCGTCACTTCCTGCCTGAATCTGTCTCTCTTTCTGTTTACCATTTTTTCCTCCCATGGCTGTCAGACCTGGGCCTTGCATGAATGTACTAATAATAAACGCATTCTTCTTCTCCAAAAACTGCAATTCATCTAGAGATCTCTTCTTGGCTTCAGGTTGGTAATGAATTTGTTCCTTTTCGTAAATCAGGGTTCGAATTAAGGCTTCGCACTTCGCATTTTGCGAAGTGAATTCTAAATCTTGCGATACAAAAGTGTTGAGGTCCGGTCAAATTGCGAAGCAAAAATAAACCATAATTTCAAATTGACTTTTTTTCAATTATGGTGTTCTGGAACAACAATAAAGTCTGCTCTTTTTATGAAAATAAGAAATATCTTTTTTATTTTTGGCGACGCAGGCAGCATGTTGTTTTTCTTAAAAGAAATTGAAACAGGTTTTTCTCTTGTCTCAGATAGATTAACAACGAAAACTTTCGGTGGTGTATCCCCTATGATAGCTGTTGCGCGTTTGAAAGGCGAAATGATAAGCACCCTACGATGGAATTCATCTTGTTCTATGTTTATAAAAACAAGTTTATTCATTACATTCGAATACAAAAAGAACTTTTAATGACGTCAATGATCTTCAAAAAAGTAAGAAAATAGGAAAGAAAAAAAGAATAATTGTGAAACGGAAACAAAGAGAAGTGAGAATTAAAAATTGAATAAAGACGAGATTAAAAAAGTTTTGATTTATTTTTTCTTCGCAAATCTGACTGAAACTAGTGGTATTCTATCAAACTCTTCGTCATTGAGAAATGCAGGTAGCGGCGAAAGGAAAGTCAGTCAGAATCCCTAGGTTTCTACTTTGTTTCTAATCGGAGTGGCTCCGCCTACATTTCTAGTACAAGCATTCATGTTGATTCCGTTATGTATGTAGGTAGTTTCCTAAGGGTGCCGAGCTGAACAAAAGTAGTTATCTGAATTCAAGGAAAAGCAAAAAGCATCGCAATATGTATAAAATATAATTCGCAATTTGTTGAAAATTCCTTCGCCAAATTGGTAGAACACTTCGCTAAAGTTAAAATTTTTTGGCCTGCAGCGCTATTTTTTGCAAAGCAACTTTAAAACGATAATTCGAACACTGTAAATATCAGGTTAAACCTCACTCTACCCCCTGGTTCTCTCCTGCCATTTCTGCTGAAATTGCCCATCGTAATCATTTTTTCCATCGTTATCAATGTTGTAGTAGTGAGGACCACAGCCGTCTTTTCACCAGAGCTCGCAACCACTGTAAAAAAGTCATTGAGGAGGCTAAACGCACTTATCCAAATCTGGTCCATAATGGGCTTATATCTGAATCTATTGGGTCTCGTGATTTCTGGCGTATCTATCGGAGCTTTTCTAATAAGGGTAAGTTTTTGATTCCACCACTCTTCAATGGCCCTGGGGTGTTGACATCTACTGTTAGTAAGGCAGAGCTCTTTGCTAAACAGTTCAGCAGGAACTCCACTCTCGGTGACACTGGTCATGTTTCGCCCAATATTGACCCCAGAACTGACGTGGATTTGTCTTCTCTGAATATAACCCCAAGATGGTTGTGGATGTTATTAGTTCTCCCAACTCTTCTATGGCTACTGGTCCCGATGAAATCCCTGTAATCGTTCTGCAAAAAGGCTTTTTTCATCTTTCCTATCTGTCTTTATAACTCTTCTTCCTTTTCTCATCTTTCTCATCTGTGTTTATAACTGTTCTTCCTTTTCTTATCTTGCAACCCATTAAAAAAAACAATTACTTTTTCATCATTGAGATCTCATTCTTCTCCACTCTTTTCTAAACTTGGTTTACTTTCGATTTTTGATTTGACAAGAACACTAAATATCCTTTTCATTCATCAAATTCTCAATCACAGAATTTCTGATCACATTCATAGTGCTTTCACTTTTTCCAAATTACCCTATTCCATCAACACCAGAGGAAGTCAGCAGGATTTCTCTGTAAACCTAATATAAACACCAGCTTATATGGTATTAATTCTTTTACATATCAATCAATATCTTGGTGGAATCATCTCCAGTCTACCTATAAACACATCGACCTAGCTTCCCTTTCATATAACCATCTTAAACAGCTTGTCACTGATTTCTTCCTAAGAAACTACCTAACATGCAATTAGTTCTCTCTCCCTCTCTCTCTTGAAATAAGTATCCCCATAATCACGCAATAGGTTTTATTTATTTTTTATTTTACTGTACTTATTTATTTGTATTTTTTCTTTATTTTTTATTTGGTGGCCACCTCCTTTGTTTAGATATATCCACTGGGGGGTGGTCTCCAGTCTTTACTTCATTTAATTACTTTGTAGCTAATTTATTTTTTTTATAACGAATATATAAATATTATTCTAAAAAAAAAAAAGAATAAAATAAGAAGCAATTATAAAGATAATTGTATGCATGACGAAGCCTGAAAAACAGCAGGATTCAAATATACATGTTTACATTAGGAAAGAAAGCAGCTAAAAACAAGGAACTCATTTAGAAACTATGAGGCTGAAACCTTTGGAAAAAAATAAGGAACAAGAGGCTCAGAACTTTATAAGGGTCCTTATAAAAAAAAGCATGTAATTGTCAATATGATTTTTCCAAAGTCCAGAAGCTACCAGATAATCTATTTGTGATTTTCATGAATAGAAAATGCATAAATTTTCAAAGAAAATTTCAACACATATTTATTTATTTGATTTGGTAAGAACATTGTGCCAGTTTCTTAAAGGAGAACGGAGTTCGGAAAAAAGTTTTTCTGAAATTATTGCCTTTTATTATCGCAAAGTCACTGGTAAATTTTTTTCTTCCAAGTGCACGCTTTTTTTTATAAGAACCAGTAAAATCTAACCTGAGGCTGGCTGTTCTTATTTTCAGCCATTTTCAGCCTGAATTGTTTTGTTCTTAGCTTTAAGAACACAGTTTCAAATTTCAGCCTTATTTTGTTCTTATTTATGGAACTTCAAGTAAAATAAAAATAAATCTTTTTAAAAGCAACTGATAAAAAGCATGGTTGTTGTTCGGTAATAACTCATTCGCACATTTGTTGAAGGTGAAAAATAACAAAACCTCTAAACCATTTACCAGTGAGAGAATTCACATCATGAATTGTTCTTATTTTACAAGAAAATTCAGGCTCACACTGTTCTTAATTTCTGGAACAATGATTTGAGCCTCAAGTTGTTATATAAAAGTGTGTAGTTATATTTTGCCCAAAAATAAGCTTAAAAGCTCAGATTTTTTCTGTCGTTGCCGTGACGTAGGTCGGCAGATCATTATCAGTATACATATTGAGTAACTATATGCTAGGAGTAACTTTTAACTTAATGATTTAGTAAATATTTCTAATGTTTCCTTTTTATTCTTTCTTTCAACTTTTTGATAATAACATGGTGATTCAAAGAACTTGGGTATGTGATGTTTTTTTTTAAGGTTTTTGCATACTTTCTGCTGGAAGTGTTGTGTACAATGATTCCGTGTATCGTCACATATGCATATTGCTTGTTATAAAGAAACTAAAAAATTTGTGAAAAAATCTCTTTAAGCTTGGTCCCCACTACGGCGATGAATCTTCATCGCTTTCATATTTCGCGGCAATGGTTTTTAATGCCATTGGTGGGGATGAAAAGCGACAGGATTTTTAAATTCTTCGCCTAAAAAATAAAGCGATAGCAAAAGCGATGAATATCAAAACTTTTTGATATTTTACCGCTTTTTCTATCGCCTTATTTTCATTGTTTTTCAATCTCAAAGAAATACCGCCTATAAATTCAATGGAGATTAATAACCATTTTAAAATTTAAATGCAAAAGTATTGTTTTTGAGCACATGGTACCTGAAGCTCAACATTTTGGTTTTGAGCAATAAAAACATTCTGTATACTTCAGAAGTAAGGATAACTGTAATAATAATGAAAAAGAAATTAACACAATCGGTCGTAATTTGCTTTCATCTTTCGCTTTAATATTTCGATTTTCAAGATTTGGATGTATGCGCCACGTTTTTCACATTGAAAAAAAAAATCTTATGAACCCAAAATCTTTCGTTCGTTTTCGAATTTTTCTTAGTAGTAATATCATACAAAGAATCAATAAATTTTTTCTTCTTTCCGACAAGATGTATCACTTCAACATACGTATATAACCGTAAAAATTGTGCATAAAAATATTTTTATTTAAAAAAGCGACCGCAGATGGGGATAAAAAGCGACCAAGGAAAGCGATGCAAATAAAGCGAAGAACTTTCGAAAATTCGTCGTCGTTTAGGCGATGAACATTTATCGCCGTAGTGGGGACCAAGCTTAAGTGACAAACTCAAATTTTAGCAAGATGAAACTAGTAAAATCAGTTTTGTAGCAAAGTTGTACAAGCAAGTCTTCCACAAGTTGTTGTTAATTTGTTCTATTTTATCGTACATAATGTTTGGAAACTTTGCTGGTTGCAATACAAGGAATTCTTCCTTTGTTGCTGGTCATCACCTGACTTAGCAACTATGTCTGATAGTCTCCAGTTATATTTTTTACCTCCTAATGTAGTCACTGTTATTTGAAAATAAACTTTCTCCCATCCTGTTGCTTTTTATTAAAGTGTTAGATAGATAAGTGGGTTGGAAAAGTAGCTATAAATTATGGGTTTCATTCGAATTAAAATATTTTTGCAGTTTCATATAAACAAAATGAGTGAAAAAAAGCCAAAATCAAGTGGACAGAGGCGGCATCGAAGGTATGAAATGGCGATGTTCTTATTCCAAGCATCTTTGCAAGGCAACCACCAAGACCTTAAAGATGTGCTCTTTTCCGATAAAATAAAGACAGAGAAAAGAAGCGTGGCATTGAATGCTCGTGATGCCGAAGGAACTCCTATTTTGATTAATTGTATAAAGGGTTGTTCGGACAAGGAGAGTGAAACAAATCATTTGGAATGTATCAAATTGTTACTCTCATGTGGTGTGCCCGTTGATAATAAAGATTTCCATGGACGGTCATGTCTATTTTGGGCAGTAATGCTTGACAAATACGAAATTTGTTCTTATTTATTACAACAAGGAGCATCAGTGACCACATTTGATAGTGGTAATGTTTCACCAATACACGTTGCAATCAGTAAACGCTCCCAGAGGTTTCTTGAATTACTGTACTCATTTGGACCACCTGAGGTATGCTCTTCTTTGTGTAATATAACCAGTTTCCAGTGAGCAAAATTGTCAAAAAGTCGCTACGACGAATTGAAATGCACTCTTTCACAGTGAATTTTCTGCAAATTTACCCACTGGGTTTTGTTAGGGGTTTCATGTCTTTTAGAAATGGGTAAAACTTAAAATATTTTTTAATAAACATTCTTCTGGAAATCTTCAATGAAACCTTACTTAAAGGAGTGGTATCGTCATTTCAAATTTTATGACAAATTTTAGTTTAAAAAATGTATAGTTAACCTGCGTTAAAGCTTTTTTAAAAAACGTTTTACTTACGAAGATATTGAGTTTTTAATTTTTTTATAAACCCCCGTCTTTTTTTCTGATGAAAAGCGTGTGACATCATTGAAGAAGTTTCATTTATTTTTACTTGTTATGTCAGTGCAAAGGAGCGTATTAGTTTCTCATGTTTTCAAAAATCATGAGTGAGAATTCAAGTGAAGAGGAATTAGATGTTCTCAGCGAAGATGAAGAATGTAGCAATGAGTTTTATTCAAGGATTTCACAGAGAATTTTAGCGGTTTGAGCAAAATAGTTTTGACCCAGTTGCTGTAAAGAACATGAAGAAGTCCGGATGATGATTTTGATGACGAAAATGCTTTACCGGAGAGAGTTGGCAACAAACAGTGATGCAAATGTGTTGCAAAGAAGTTTATGCGATCGAAGACGATAAATTTCAAAATAATTTTTTGTACAAATCAAAACGTAAAAAAAATACATGCAATATTGAGTTGATCATTGATCGTAGTAAAATTCATATATTGAAAGTTAACGTTTTTCCAATTTTCCGTTTTCCGTGCAGGAGTTCAAGAATCAATAGCTCATTCTCTGAAAACAATAATGAAATAATCGGTGAAACGGAATAATATTCAAATGCCCAGTTCGAAGAGAAACACGAAAACAAAAATCGAAAAAACACTTGCACACAGAAAGTAAAAGTTCACCTATGTATAACGAAAAGTGTAGATAAAACATTAAAGTAAAACTCCTTATAACATGTTTACCATCAAATTTCTTCCAAAACATGATTCTTTAAAATATAAGTGACATAAAGATGGAAGATTGGCCTCGCTTCAACTTTGAAATCCATATTTTTTTTAAATATGAAATTTAGGTAATCTAAACAAACTAATGTTCTGTCCTTTGGTTGAGTCACTGTCACATCCCACAGCAGCACAAATAACCATGTTTTTCATTAGATTTAAAAAAAATACTTAGTTATTGCTTGAATTTCAAAGAACACTCGCTCGATTTGAATGCAAAACATCGCATCAACACTGAATATAACTTCTTCAATGACGTCACATAATTATTACTAATTCATTCAGCGTTTTAAGCCTATGTTTTAAAGTGGCATTTTATAGCGAAAAAAAGACTTTTTTTTCCAAATTAAATTTATTTTGTAGTATCTACATTAAAACAAGGGATATACGAAGAAAAAAATTTTTTTCAAATTTTCATGACACCACTCCTTTAACTTCATTTTAAAAAGGAGACTACTGATATCTCTTGTAAACATCTCCCGAATTTTTGTTGCGTCTCATAGTTTGTGCCACTTTTTGCTATTGCTATCATATTCTTGAGAACGTTTTTGATGGAGTAAAGGTGATCATAAGAATGAAAATTGTATATCAGTCTATACTTTAACATTTTTAAGATACTTCAAGCAGCAGATGGAACTAACAGAACACCATTATTTCATGCTCTGTCCATTGATGCTTCAAATTTATTCAATTCCCTTTTGGAAGGTGGCGCTGATCCCGATGGTGTGACAAGCAATGGAAGAGCATTGATTTCCTTCACAATTGAGCAAAATAAGCATCTTTATACTGAGATGCTTTTAAAGGTAAAGCTTATAACCTTGGTAGTAAGGCAAGCTCTAGAGACTTAAAATTCAGTTTAGTGAATATTCAAAAGAAACACTGGATGTCTACTGTATATATATATTTTGATGGAACTGTTTTTTATAACAAATATTTGTATTATATATTTTAGCACAATGTCAACTTGTACCCAAATGGACCCAATCAGGTCAACATGGTTCATCTGGCAGCAATGCAAAAAGATCCGTCATCATTAGAATTAATCATTTGCAATTGCAAGGTGTCTGACCTACAATCTCGAGATGCTCAAGGAAAGACTCCTTTAATATATGCGGTACAGTATGGGTCAAAAGAAAATGTTTCTTTATTGCTTGAAGCAAAGGTAAGTAGGTTTCTTGTGTGTAACAGGCCTGGGGAGGAAAAAATAGGCCGGCGTGCGGTCCACCACTCGCCTCATTTCCACGTGGCGTGCGTAGTTTTTCACACGCCTGGAAGTTACTTTGGGGTGCGATTCGCACGTCTGTTGGATTTTGGCGTGCGACCGAAATTTCTTCACTGGCTTTGAAAAGTCTACTTTCCTGTTTTTTCTTATCGAAGCATGTACCACTAATAATTATCATGTCAGTTATTTAATGAGCTCTGTTGATTATTAAAATGAAAAACATAACCGCACTTCCGCCTATCATTTCTAATGAGTCTCTTTAGAATTAAGAAAATATATTCGTTATGAATAAAGAAATGAGTTGTTATTTTTCTATCTTTTGATGTATTTTCTTATGAAATTATCGCTAATGTGAGTAATGCTTACAGGTACCCGCTGTTTAAAATAGAAACTTAAGATTTTAAATTCACAAGGAACTGCAATGAGCATGGAAATTAAAAATTTGTTTGGTCCTCATTTTAATAGCGTTTCTAATCCTGGGTACATAAAATTATGTGCCCGGCATGAAGTATTTCTTGGAACAAGTTCTCATTTCGCAGCCTCTCGTTCCTAGGGCTTCGACTGCATTCTAAAAACAAGTGTGCATAATACAGAAAAATAAACCGTGAATAAAATGCAAACAGAAAGGATATTAATACGTAATGTGAAAGTAAAATAACGTGTTTTTTTATATATTTTTGTTAAGCAGCTAGGCGTGCGATGAGTCACACGTCTAAAATTGAGATGGCGTGTGCGGGGGCGTGCGAGTGCGATCGCACGCCTTTCCTCCCCAGGCCTGTGTAAAGTATCATACTCACCAGGGTCTAATCTAGGCCAAAAGAGTGTCCGTTGATCCGACGCTGCCCTCTGCATTTTTGTTTTTTTGAAAATTTATTTCACTTTAAAAACTTCAACATTTACTCTTGTATAGGGTGGTCACAGGTTTAACCCACCAAAATAAAGCTCAGATTGCCCTTTTCCTTAAAAAAGTGCCCTTTAGATGTTCATAATGTGCCCTTTTTCCCTTCTGCCGGACACTGCCCTTCCATTCTAGATTAGACCCTGCTCATTGTAAAAAGAAACAAACATGGCATGCATTAAAGTATTTCAATAACTGATTTGAACCAAACCTGACCTTGGTTCAGATAGTCCTCAACAAGAACTTTCTATCTTCTGGATGAAGAGATGATTAATTCTGGTCAGCTTGTTTGTGAACTGAGTTTCAATAGTATAAGAAAGTAAATTTTGATCTTGTCTCTTATTTTAATTGACAATGTGTTGTGTGAGCAGTCAACTTTATATTTGCATTTGTTATGATGGACTTTAATGTTGACATTAGGTTGATTCCAACAGTACTGATAATGATGGTAGAACTGCATTGCATTACACAAGCACCAATGTTCATTCCTCGTGTGTAGATTTGTTGTTGTCCAACAATGCATCATTGCTGAATAAAGTAAATACTTCAAACAGATGTCCAATCCATTTTGCTATTATGAGCAATAATCAAGTAGTTGTTAGATCTTTGTTAGACCATGGAGCTGATTATAATGTCCTTGACAATGAAGGCCATACATTGATTCATTATGCATCAGGCAAGCAACATTATTTTATTGATGTTCATTATAGGGTCTTACCATCATAATTATCTTCTTTGGTATCTGTATCAAATGTATGCATACAAAAAGCCCTGAAAATGTTATGATTGTGGCATTAGCTGTTAAAATAAATTTTAGCAGTTCCACCTAAGTATGCAAGTATAAGTAATAGAAGACATTGATATGATTATATTCTCTGGTTGATTGTGATGCACCGCATTACTCCACACAATATAGGCAAAATCTCAATCTCAATGTGTGAAACCATTGCATTGAATAATTGTGACCCTCTGTGGGATTTTAATAACAAACCAACTATATAACGTTTTACGGTTTGCTATCAAAATCCCTTGAAGGGTCACATTTATCGGAAGAAACATAGACTGGTCAATATTTTGAGAGCTAATAGTATTGACAAACATTTGTACAACATTTTTGATAGTGGAATTTGATATTTCAGAGTTTTCTGCTACATCATGTTTGCAAGTATTAGTTAGTATTGGTCTCTCGATCAACGTTCCTGACACCCACAAAGTATATCCTATACATTATGCTGTGAGACTTGATGAATGTGAACAGTCAGAAATTAAAACTTCATATTTGAGTGCGTTAATTGAAACTGGTGCACACTTAAATGTTGTTGACGCACAGGGTTTGCAGCCATTACACTGGGCTGTATGTATGGGTGAGTTGAATTAATTAAGTCTTTATGTAAAGTCCAACTTTGGATAACCGAGACTTTCCTTGAATGGGCTTTTAGGCACTTACAAAGTAAATTTTATGATAAAAAATCTTATCAAAGCGTGAAGGCACGATGATTTTTTGTTTTTAGAAAATAACGAATCCACTGCACATCAGCCATACCACTTTTTATTTACATAAGCTTCTGTCTGTCGGAGGTATTCCACAAAAAAGTAGTTACCCATTTGTTTGGTGAAATAATAAAAAAGCCCTCAACAATGGAATTCACTTGAGACCTGCTTCAGTATTTAACTTAACACGAATGCACTCTATCAAAGTGTTTTTTCCTATTTCTCCAAACAAGTGTAGAACAGCTTATTTACAGCAAACCTTTGACAGATTGCTTATGTACTCTTTTATGTATTGTAGTAACTTTGCTTGTAATCCAAGACGCTTCTTCAGGGATATTTAAAGCTTGTCACTTATCAGGACCCAAATCAACCAAAAACATATTTTTGCAAAAGTTTGGACAAGTCAAAACTTCGTACGAAAGAAACGAAAGTGTTGTGTGTTATCATACCTTTTTATCTATACTAGGATTTATAGAAGCGCTGCGGATTTTGCTGATGGAAGATGTTGATGTCAATGCTGTTGTAGCTAGTGGTGACAAGTTATCTGGTAAGGATGGTTTCACTTTCCCATTTATAAGTTGAGAGAAAAAAGCTTTCGGTTTATATGCTGAGTTGGCCAATTCTGTTTCAGACAGTGGAATTTTGAAATTAAATGCTAACTTTGAACTTCTCAGGCAATCAGAAATATAAGTGTTGCAGGTGACAGCAACATTTTGAAAATAACATGAACTATGAGGTAATGCAAAATAAATATAAAAGTACGATACAAAATTACAATTATCGAATAAAAGCATGACAAAATGGATGAATTGACTTGATAAACAATTCCAGTTTACCAAATTTGTTTTAGCTTTTATTTAATAGATAATTATTTAACTTGGGATTTTATTTAACCTATTCAAGGTTTAATTTATCCAGTCGAAACCTGTGTTTACATTTACCATAATGGGAAGCTGTTTTTAGATTTGCCCTGTTTTTGTAGATGGTCATTCCTTATGATACAGACCAGGGGCGGACGCAGGGTACGGCTCATACGGCTCAAGCCGTAGCAAAATTTAGTCAAGAGAATGATTACTAAAAATGATCTACTGCCGTGCTTCTTTGTCTTTTTGTCTATTCTTGACGCGGTGTCGTAATCACGCGATAACAGCGTCGTTTAAAAATCAATCAAATAGGTTTTTTATGCATTAGCGCATTATTTGTTGGCGCCCCATTTGACTCGCAAATTTTAGGTAAGCTATAACTGCAAACCCCACTGCTCTATTGTTCTTCTTTACGGCTCAAAAATTGGCTCCTTTTGATCAATGGATGATAGGGGTTATAACTAACAGTTTTGAGCCGTATTGCAGCTCTTCGATACGGCTCAAAGTTACTGCTCAAGTCCCTATTTTACGGTAGTTGGACACCTATACCCCTAATCCCAGCTTCATAGGACTTCTTTCGGTTTTCCGTTTGTTTTGAAAGTGCGGCTGTCGTGCCAAAAGTACGCAAAACGATAATACGTATCAGAACAAATCCTTAGGCTTTAAATCTTTCGGTTGTCGGTAGAGTAAGCAAATACGGCTCAAAACTCACACACGTGCATCGTTATGGAAGGCAATAGTTACATATTTTTTATATACTAAGAATATCAAATGATATACTTGGTATATCATTTGATATACTAAGTATATCACTTCAAACCTTTTGATATTCCTAGTATATCATTTTTTGTGGTTTTTGTGTTTCAATGAGCGCATGAATCTGGTAGGTAAAGCCTTGAAAAAGTACTTTACAGCTGAGAAATACAGAATAGTGTGGTAGGAGACATCATGTTGGATGCACAGTCATTGCTTTAAAGTAAGTTTATGTTTTTCTTTATATTTTACTTTGTAAACGTAAGTGTTAGTTTGTTTTTTAATTATTATATATACATTAAATTCAAATTCATTTAATGACCGAAACAACAACAACAAAAAAGGTTCTGAAAGTATATGTGAATGCGGATTCAATATTTGTTTTTTTATTTTGATTCAGATATGCAAGGCTTTTTATATTTGTAATTTTGACGAAAAACAAAATTTTATAAATTTTGAAGAATTTCTATGTGGAGCTTCTTTTTATTTATTATTCTTTTTCCTTGCTAAACTCCTGGTTGAGATTTTACTCAGAGTCGTTGGACTTGCTTACTACACAAACTTATTATGTTTTTTAAACATGGTACCTTTTGGCGGTGATCAAAAACTACAGAGTTTGCATGTATACATTAACTTTATTTTGTGATATTTAATTTCATTAGATATATAATGCAATTATTTTGAGATTTTTCACTGATGACGAGCATTTGTATAGCTATGTGTTGTTAGCTTTATTTGGAAAAAATTCAGCAGTGAGTTTATGAGGGTTAATGAGGAACAAGCAATGCAAATTTGTGAGGAACAAAATTGGTGTTCTGTCTTTGTTGGGACTTCCACCAGTCAAACATAAGTCATGCACCCATTATGCACCCACTTTGTGGATAAAATTGAAACCAAATGCTATTAGTGTGGCCTGTTAGTGTAAGCTGGATGAATCAATCCAATCCATATTTTGTTTTGTTTTGAGGGGACATCAATCTCAAGCACTTTCCGCATAATCACTATGTTCTGTTGGTTCCTGGGTTTCTTTATAAAAGAAAAGGAACCGCAGGAACATCTAAGATTCAAAGAAAACCTTCAGCTTAGAAGGAATAGTTGCCCAAGATTGAACAAATTTTTTCAACATGCCAATTGAGTTTATCTTCTTCTACAGACAAAGCTAAGGAAAGCCATGAAGAATTAGCATTATTGTATGATGATGTTACAACCCACATTGACGCGTCCTCTGCAGGTTCTCCCCAGGATATAAAATCATTTATTGACAATGTTTTTGAGCTCGAAAAGACAAAACAGATGAATGGCCATTTCAGTTGAAATGGCTAGATGCTTATTCTGTTGGTTTTGAAATTCCCCAACTACTCTTTGGTGGGAAATCAGCTTTAGTCAAAGAAATGTTTTCGTGTGTTGACAAGGTCGTTATGTTCTGGTAGTTTTATTCCATGCGTGTCATGATTGGTAATTGAATGAAACAAATGGTAGAATTCAATGGATATAGGTTTGCATCAAATTGTATAGATATGATTTGGAATTATCTAGAAAAAGAATACTATATACTTCAATTTCCAAGTGATCTGAATCAGTATTGTGGGAATTTGATATCTAACCAGATTTTAGAAGAAATAAAGAGAAACAAATGTTTTCCTATACTTGATGATAAAGCCTGCTATGATTCTACTAAGAAGCCTTTGTCTTAAGAGAGGATTTTGTTTTGTGGAGTGTGGTCGATTGTCATCTGAAAACATACAAGTAGAATAGGAAGAATTATTTTATGTGACAGTTCTGTTTTGGTATGTCTTGACTATATTCACTGTATATATATATTCTATGAGAACATACTATTTTATTTATGGATTTAAAAAATAAATAAATGGTGGGAGAATTCATACTAATTCTAGTTCACCATATATAAGATATTTTAATTTTGAATTTGTTCACCTTTTGTCTTCTTAGCAAAAACATCAACAGATCGACCTAGATTTAATGAAGTGCTAGAGGTGTATGTGGAAAGGTGTCAAAGGATGTCAAGAAGAATAAGAAGTCAAGGAGGAGTGCAGGACGAAAATCAACATAGAGGGCGGAAAATTATAATGTATCATGAATTTATAGGAAAACTGCATTCTTAGTGAGATTAGTTTTGGGAAAAACCATAAATTGGTTCTAATTTTCGTTATTTTTTTAAATTATACTGTTTTTTAGCCTCTTAGTTCAATTTTGTACTCCGTTTTGCTTGGGTGAAATAAATTTGCTTTTGAAAATGAGAATGCTAGTAAAGTCTTCGTGCAACGAAAGGAATGTGTAATCGTACAGTGTGTTTGGTATTTTAGACGTTTAATATATAATGATGCAGTTAATATAATACTGTAAATATTTTGTTATGTATATGCTGTGTTAATCTCAAAAAAACTATTGTATTCAGCTTCTATTCTTCTATCCACCGTTGGTTTAAATGTTTAATGTAGGCTCATTTTGGTGTTAGGGGTTCAAAGTAGCTAACTGGAAATGAACGTTGATCTCCTAACCGTCCCCTTTTTCGGGATGCATTTGTCCGTAAATTGGGTTATTCCGCGAAAAATCGGGGAATCGGAATTTTTATTGGAATTCACAAAGTTGAGCCGTACCTATAAAATAATGCTGCGTCCGCCCCTGCAGACATATAAATAGATTGATTTCCTGAATATTAATGTTTGCTTAAACTTTATTGGGACTGAGTACTTGACTTGACTGAATACTTTTCACGCATCTAAAGATCTGCCCTTCCATTTACAGCATTACATCTGGCATGTAATTATAGCAAACTGGAATGTTTGGAGCTGTTGCTGCAGCAACCAGATATTAAAGTAGATGTAATCAACAGTAATGGATACACGTCTCTCATGGCGGCTTGTAGCATGAAAAATCAAAAATTCGCTGAACTGTTGTTAGAGAAAGGTGCGAATCCCGACCATCAGTCTTCTGTGGATGGAAAGACGTATGAAATCTTTGAAATTTGTTGAAACTTTTTGTATCTGTCAGTTAAAAATTGAGACATCTTATTATATCTTTTTAAATATCCATTACCTTGATTTTGGTGGACTGTTCATGTGTGTGTAATACATGTTTTTGAACCGCAGCAAATTCGGTCACCTAATGGTAATAGTTATAGATATTATCAACAATTTCTTTTGGTAATTTTACAGACCTGCTCACATAGCTGCATCAAACGCAACTGCGGATTGCTTGTGGTTACTATCTTTGAAAAGAGCTAATTTCGATGTGAAAAACCACACGGGTGAAACTCCTTTCCACGTGGCATGTATGAGCGCAGATGACGGTAGATATGTTTCAATTTTTTTCTTTGAATTCATCACTTGATGACGTTACTTGAACCACAAGGAAAGATATTCACTTTTGATTTGTATAGCCAACTGCACGAAGTTTATTATTCTTGCTCAGCCCTCTCAAGCCCGAATTTCTATTCTGTTCTTTTCGTTAGGCAGCACTTCGAAAGGAGGAGTTACTTTCCCATTCCACAGTTCGAGAGGAGGGGTTACTTTCCCATTCCACAGTTCGAGAGGAGGGGTTACTTTCCCATTCCACAGTTCGAGAGGAGGGGTTACTTTCCCACTCCACATTTCGAGAGGAGGGGTTACTTTCCCACTCCACTCTTCGAAAGGAGGGGTTACTTTCCCACTCCACACTTCGAAAGGAGGGGTTACTTTCCCACTCCACAGTTCGAAAGGAGGGTTACTTTCCCATTCCACAGTTGGAATAATTTCGAAAATGTTCTATTGTTAGTCATCAATTTTTCAGCTTGTGTCCGATTCTTGTTGGCTCGAAAATGTGACGTCAATGCACAAGGGAAAAATGGCGTAACCGCCCTTCACGTCACAGTCATCAGTAAGAATTATAACCGAACGAATTTGCTGCTACAAAACAACGCCAATTGCAACGTCATATTACACACCCAGGTATGTACGCTATTATAAACATATCAAAGACTTTCAGGTAAGTATCATACGCTTACGTCACGCTTTTAGCACATCATACAGGAAGTGTAAGCTTATACAATGTCATGTTTTTTTGTTCGTTTTTGATTTTTTCTTTTTTTGATTTTTACTCAGAATAAAGACACGCCATTAGATCTTGCGTTGGAACTCAGTGATTACAAGTGTATTAAATTATTGCGCAGTTACGGCGCTCGAACTGCGCACAGTATTATGAGTCACGCGGCGATTGCCATCCAGCACGCGTGGAAACAGTACCGTAAGAAGAAAGGCGTGTCGCGTGATGGTGTACCATTTGCAAACACTGAAAGTATTTGCACATCATCTAATGCCAGCGAAAGTGTCAGCGTCTTAGAGTATAAGAATGATACACGATACCGTCAGGAGATGCAATCTGTCGTACAAGAAAGAGAACGTCTAGCGAATGTATCGGATGACGAACGGCAAAAAGAAATGTTCCCCATAATGCCTTGCCAGAAGTGTGGAAAGACAAACACGAATTGGGGTGAATGGCTGAAAGAAGAAAATCAGAAAGCTTTTCAAGATAGGTTAGCATCAGGGGTAGGTCTTTGTTTTGGTACGTAAAAGGTTAAAGAGCCTAGTAATAATAAGCGTAGAAATTCTTTCCATTGACGTTTATGTTATTTTGATGGAAGTTTTGATGCGATGTAAACTATTAATTTCAGTGGTGGTCGTCGATCGTGTGTTTATATTACATCTATCCAATTCATGGTTCTATTTCAGTTGTGAATATACAGATCTCATTCCTATGAAGATAATCGCTTGACGTTTTTCCACTTTGGTTCACGCTAAAGCAATTTGTAACACTGAGTTAATACCATCTTATGTAGCGTCTGCATGAAAAAAATAAACCGAAACGCGACGACTTAAAGTTGAATTCGCTAAGCTTTTTCAAACTGTTTTGAGTTTAGGATAATGATGAGTTGATTAATAGTAAACTAAAGAAAGCCAAAAAAAATGGAAAATTGTTTGTGCTGTGTGAAACTGCTTCAACAATGATGAAAGTCAGCTTTTAAATTTTCAGAAAAACATTTTTCGTTCCAGCGATAATGCCATAATTTTCCCAAAATACTATCACTACCAAAACCACATCACAATGTTCAAGAAGAAAAATGCTGCCATAGCTGCCATGGTAACATGTAAACAACTAAGAAAGTTACGTTGTGTTATGGTTGCAATCTTGCATATAAAGTGAACTGGAACCAAGCCAGAGTAACAGTGGCCAAAAATTTCTTTACTGACTTAACAAGTATAGATGTATGCCATCGTTCTTACAAATACTTTGTGTAGGAATTTCAAGACTCGTTCAGCTCTATTCAGAAAACATGGCAATAAATCTATGTCGTTCCTAATCAGCAAGGTTTCATATGTTCTCGTTTTATTTATATCGTACGTATTGTGTATCATATTTATTCGTATTATGTGTTTAGGATCGTGAGATTCAGTTGATGCGCCAACTAATGAAAGAAACAGAAAGCATGCTGGTCCGTGCGAAAAATGTCACTGAAGTACGTTTTCCTTTCATCATTTTTTGTTGTTTTTTGCTTTACAGTAAAATAACTGTGCTCTCTCAAACCCATTCATTGGCAATTTTCGTGTTTGGCTTTGATATGTTTTGATAGAGTTCTTCTTATTTTTCTTTCAGAGTTCTTATCATTTTTTCTTTTCAACTTCTTTTAGGAAGCAGACAGCATAGTCAACAGCAGAGCATTTCAAAGAATCAAGTTTGCCAATAAAACATATCTGGAGGAGAAACGAAGGAGGGAGAAGGAAATCAAACAACATGAAGAATATGGCGAACGCATGAGGTTAGCAAGATAATTCTCTAACGAACGCATGAGGTTAGCAAGATAGTTCTCTAACGAACGCATGAGGTTAGCAAGATAATTCTCTAAGATCCAATACATTTAGTTTGACAAATCTTTAGGTATTTCTCGTTTAACTACAATACTAGAGAAGTTCAATTAAAAAAGGGGCGATTATTTGAGGAAAATATGGGAAACGCCCTCCTCCTTAAAGTCATTTACACTCTTATTTTCGATTCTTTAAGGGCGTTGTTCAAAACAGTAATCATCGTTTTCTAATATATGTTTGGGGTTTAGAGTTATTGCTCAACTTGTTTCGAGCAACGGACTCGGGTTTTTTGTACCACCTGCACCTGTTGAGCAGTGTGCGTGGCATAAAAAATCGGAAAATCTTGTTCCTGGAAAATCTGTCTGCATTCGAGAGGATAACTTGTGTGCAGCAGGATTTTTGTTTGTGATAAATAACTTCTGTGAGAAGTGTATATGTTCAACTTACAAAGAGTTTTACTGTATTCCTTCATGGCGGTTTGTTATTTTATTTGTAGGCTGTTTGAGTCGCATCCAACGTAGTCGTCTCGCTGGTAACGTCGAATGCAGTATTCCGACAATGTCATATGGCAAAGGGTCTTCTTGTTACGGAAGGTTGTTCTGGACATACTGTTTGGACATGTGTGGTCTTGTTACGGAAGGTTGTTCTGGACATACTGTTTGGACATGTGTGGTCTTGTTACGGAAGGTTGTTCTGGACATACTGTTTGGACATGTGTGGTCTTGTTACGGAAGGTTGTTCTGGACATACTGTTTGGACATGTGTCTCAATAACTTCCAGTTGGTGCGAAAACGACCGCATATTTTTTATCCCCAATTCTTCGCTTTTTCTAACGTTTTTTCTAACTTTTCTGACAATCCAACGTACAAGGAGGTTTATCAGAGAAATGATTTTGTTGAATTAGTCCGTGAAATCTTTACTCGCAAAACAAAAAACTCAATCTTTGTTAGTGAAAGAATTTGCGTGTGAAGGTTGTGGTTTACACGCATTAGGTTTTTTTGTACTACATTAACTTATTTTGTATTATATATTTTAAATTTGTATATATGAAGAATATTTAGAAGTAAGAAATTGAGACGTGTTTTAACGTCATAAAGCGATAGTCATGGTTACTCCAATCGGCCTAAACGTATACCTAAGTGATCAGTATTTATGGGAAAGAAGAAAACTTGATTGCTGTGGTTCTTGCATTTTGAACGATTGCAAGTGAACCCACAAGTGTTCCATAATACTTTTTATTATATAGAGCCTGTTCTGAAAAGGATGAGGATTGGGATGGACTACTTTCAATTTCTTCCACGTCTGTTATCAGAAACAATCCATAAGATCTTTTACAAGAAATTTGACAGCAATGTTTTTATTTACATAATCCGAAACTGGTAAGGTGAGACTCGTCGCGGCCAAACTCACCAAAACTGTTGATATATTCATCAGTCCACAGGCTCAAACTTGTTCAGCTACTTCATTACCGATATTTTCGATGAAAAGAATCCATCCGCTCCTCTTTCTCACCTCGACACAATATACACGTGTACGAGGACTTCCTGTCTTTGGATAACTCCATGTAACGGTGATCATCAATTCCATCACAATCTAATACGGAAATGTGATAATTCCTGCTGATCAAACGTGTTTCATGTAAAACGTCACGAAAGGATTGTTTCATTTAGTTCTTACACAGATTACTGTCGTATAAATCATCACGAAATTTGCGAAATTGAAAATCTCGAAAGGAGTGCATGACCAAGGGATTTCAATGCCTATTTCCTTTTTGTACCATCCACTGCAACACTGGTGCAGCCGTAACATCACGTGTTTCGTGATGTTTAGCAGATTCCTTAATATGATTGATACAAACACAGCACAAAATGTCCCCAGTAGACAAAAAGCAAGCGACCGCACATCGTTTGATATAAACATTTTAATTGTCAAGGAATGCTTCATACCTGTATGGATCCATCGATCACACATGTCACAACATACCATGGGATTAATGTGATCTTCTGAATCTCTGTATACTTTCAAGCACACTGGGCAAAAACTACCCTTACGAAATAACCTAAGAAAAAAGAACGTCAAATCTATGAAAGCTATCGAAACTCAATTCACCTCAAACAAATCACAGGAAATGAAAACGCAACCCATCGACGAAAAACATGTACTTACGTTAGTGAAAGCTTTAAAGAATGACAAAGGAATTTCGATATTGCTTGTGAACTTAAGCAAAGTTAATTATGGCGTCGAGATTTTCTTTGCGTGGATTAATTTTTGCGACTTTTGGCCAAATTCGCAAACATAAATCCACGCAAAACGTCAAAACATGAACGATTCGCAAAAAGAAATCCAAGCAAAATTTTATGATTTTAGTTGCTCATTTTTTGGCTCTGTGTACCTTTCGTATATTAACTATTTCCTTGCACTTATCAAGCATCCATTGGTTTCGCAATGTGGCAGCCATGGAAATGGTGATTTTCGCTGCTATTTCTAAGCTATATTATAAAATACACGGATTGCATTTTTGTTCACATTCGCAAAAATATATCCAAACATTTTCCTTGGGAAGCTCAAGTCCACGCAAAAATAAATCCCCTTAAGGTATGCCATTTATGTTTAAATAAAACTTAAGTTTGATGCTTCTAAATAGAACGTTGGTTGAAAATAAATACAAGCTCTGTAATTCCAACATAGAAGGTACCGAATAAATGGTTCGATTAGTGAATCGTGCGAAGTAAGGAAGTCCATTCACAAGGAAATGGTAGGTGGACATTGACATGACATTGAAATTCGTTTGAAAGAGTTCGAATTACAGATATTCGACCGTAAGAAACTTCACGTGTTTGCATACATACTTTGAACAAGGATGACAATGAATTTGCAGGAATTCCGGTTCACCACCGTCTGACGGTTTCCATAGCTGTAAATAAATGAGGAGTAGGTGAGTGAAAGGTAATTTGGAGTCCTTGAACACCATCTGTGATGGTTGGTTCTTCCGCCCACCGACTGGCAACAAGTTGACTTAGTCGAAAAAAACGAATGGAAAATTAAATATCTCATCTCAAGGACGCCTGATTCTATACAATTTTTAAATATATTCATTGAAAGAACTTTCTGTTAGCCGATACCTCGTTCTTCCATCTTCCTGTTCCACCCATAGGGACAGGATCAGCACATAGACACGATGAACATTTACCACAACGACCACACACCCATCGACCTATAAGAAAAGTGCATCAAGAATTCATTCGAGAAATGAATTACGAACAATGGTTTTACAAAGCTCAGGGTACAACATTTCAAATACGCAAGGTTCAAAAAGTACATGAACAAGGGAAACATGTTTTCATAGAGTTCATAAAGATGACGAAAATTCAGAGCAGAATATTTTATAAACAAACTGGCGACCCGTGTGATCAATTATCTTATGATTGATATTTGGTCCTTGGATGGGCAGGTTTCAATTTCCACCTGATACCTTTTTAATTAGGTCCTACCTCCCTAGATATTGGGCAAAAAGGGGTAAGGGCGTCATCGTGACGTCATTCTAAACTAAGTGACCAAATTCAAAAACACATTTTATACGATAGAGAATCTTCTGTGGAACAGTTAATTACGGGTTTTAATACCTTTTTTTATATCTATTTTTGATTATCTTTCGAATGGTATTCAAGTTTTTACAAGTTGACCTTTGTCATTATTCTCCTTGCCCTAAACAATGACGTCACCTCATGTGACAACTAGGATCTAATTAAAAAGAGATCAGGTTGGTAAATAAGAAACATTCTAAAGAAAACAAACTTTTCGCAATTTGGAACCAAACAAAAATAACTGAGATACACACCTCTTGGTATTTCTTTCAATCCCACACAGTAGCTATGGTAACCACGATCACAATTATCGCAAAACATCATGGACTCCTTCAGAAACCAAAAAGTAAGGTGATCACATAGGAATTTCTCACCAAAATCACGTCTGTTGTATTAAAATCACGTCTGTTGTAGCAAAACCATCATACATTAAGCTGTTCCCAACAAAATACATTTATTTTCATTATAGATCGATGACAAATTATAAGAACCTCTTCATACCTCATCGTGTGGAGCAAGGCACTCAGTACAAATTTTACACTCCATACATTGCCACGGGTAAGTTTGGATCACTTGAACAATATGGCGATTCATATCCAAGCAGGATGGGTGACCTGTTGAACGAGAAAATACATTCACCTGAAATTTTGTCAGTTGCAAGCAATTCTATTCCTTGAAAATTTCACATCTTTTTAAATTTAAAGAAATAAAATCAAGGGAAGACAAAAAGTAATGAAATTATAGTAGCTTTTGCTATCAGCATATCGACGCTTAATTCTCCAAACTATGAGGTGTATTTCAGACTGAAGTACTTGTCATTTAACATGGATGCGTAAGTGTTTTAGGGAAGGGACAGAGTCACGCAAGTGTATTATATGATACACCATAAGAAAACGTTTGTCATCTGTTAGCTTATCTATCGTTTCTGCAAAATAAACATATCGTAGGTGAATTTTGACGCTCAAGTTGTGAAAATGACAAACATAATGCGGATTGCTGCATAACTAACCGGATGCTTATAAAAAGAAAGAAATTCATCCAGACGTTGAAGTGGTATTTGTAACGATTACTTACCACTGTTTTCACACTGTGAGCAATGAATCAATTTCTCCGGTAAGCCTCGTTTATTCATTTCTGGCCCTTTCATACAAATGCCGCAGAATGGATCCTTGTCTTGCTTTCCCTAAACGAAATAAGTGGAAACCGATAAAGAAGTGGAACAAAAACAAGAATATCGTAGATAGAGTTTGGCGCGTGGATAGGATTGTTCAATAGCGTCATTGATTTAAGATCTTTTTTGGTCAAATCTTTTATTGTTCGTTAAAACCTCCGTGTGAACCTTGTATCATCTTTAATAAGTCAATTATTTGTTTTCATTCAACGTTTTAATCAAGATCAAACAATGTTCCTCTGACTTTCAAAAATACCTTTTCAGTGGTTATAACATTCAACGATCCAACTAGCTTATTGTGTTTACAAATGTAAACATCTGAACATCTGTGTGCACAGGCTAAGAGAAATATACCTTGACATCATTTTCAACAGGGCGTTATGGAGAGATGAAGGTTTTAATGTAAAAATTCGTTTCTTAAAGATGTCACATTATGTCGAGAGGAGTTTAAGCTTCACTATCCATGAAGTGGATGTTTATAAACATCAAACTATTTACTCCGTACACAGATCAATGTCTCCTCGGAATTCATCACATTCACAATGTTATTACCCAGGTGATGACTCTGGTACTGTGAAGCGATCAAACCAGTTGCTCACACTCAAGTCCTGGTTTAGTACTAGAAGTCATTCTAAGACTACGTGCAAGTTCAAGCTGATTAGGTATCATTCTAACCAACTTTAATGAAAATCTTGCAGCTATATAGTATATGAAAAGACAACCATACGTTTTATTTCCATGACGTTTTTTACAGCAAACAACAATAGCTAAACAAACAAAAATAAAGCTCAATACATACTGGATCTGCGGGGCTATCATCGGCACCTGTGTCGTTTTCATTAATGTCCTGAACGCTTGCTACTTCAGGTTCATCCGCAGCAACAACTTGTTGACTCTAGAAACAAATAGTTGTAAAATAGTAAAAACAGAACAAAGTAGGAAATCTCAGTGAAGTTATCCTGTTTGTCAACCATAGTGTTTCAACAAAGTATCTCCTAGCAGAAGTACATCTTATTTACTCTAGTAGCCTAAAGTAAATACAGTCGACTCCCAAAAACTAACACTCGATTTCTCGAACTCCTCGATAACTCGAACTTTTCTGTCGGTCCTTTGACATAATAATTAGTGCAATTTTTTTCCAATTTCAACTCTCAAAAACTCCGACTCTCTTTACTATTTTCATGGTCCCCTCAGAGTTGACTGTATCATTAATACCATTACCAAATAAAGAAAAATTTTCTCCGATAAAATCACCTGTGTATGATTTTGATTTATAAGATTCTTATTAGACGGTGTTGTTTTATTCAATAAAATTGTGTTTAGTGGTAACGTCTTGAGTTCTTCAGATGTGTACCTAAATACGAACACAGTTTATTTGGAAAAGAAGACAGTAGTTCTTCACGAGACTCTTAGGTCTAATATTAACACAATGAATCAATTCACTATGGAAAAATCATAGGGGTCTTGTATATAGAACACAAACAATGAACCATAAAAATATGGATCCTACATATGGAGAAAACTTCACATACGGAGAGAACTTCACAAGCTAAAAACCAACGTTTCAGGAATGCTAACATCAACAAACATCACGCAAAGTTTAACAAACAAACAAGAAAGTGTAACAACATTTTGAAGATTGTAAATGGGTGCAATGGTTTTGATTTCGAGTAATAACCTCTTAAAGTAATCTTGGAATTGACCAGGCATCAGTGAAACAGGATATCTGGATCTCACGGGTTTGAAGTCTGGATTATATTTTTTCTTCTTCTGTGGTAAATGAATTATCTGAAAAGGTAATCCGGAAATTTCGAAGGCATAAAAACGTCAGCAAAAGATGAGTTAAAGAAAGAGATATTTGTTCCTTAGGTCATTTCAAGAGATCTATATTATACCTGAGTTTGCAAGTCGAAATATGCTTGCCTCTCTTCCATTCGCTCCGCATTTAATCTGGAATTGTATCTAACAGTCTCTCTCAGTGACCTCTTCATAATATTTGGAATCTGGCCTTTGATCACATCAACCTATAGGAAGTTAAGGAATAATACATCCTTAGCAAATTCATCAATATTTTTTTTTATGCAAGCTCACCTCTCCCAAGTTCGACTTCTTTTTATACTGACTGGCCGTAGGCACTTCAAGGGGAGAAGTTACTTTCTCAACAATCATCTCTCTTAGGCATTAATTACTCAGTTACCTCTCCCTCAGCCTTATTGACCGTGAAACATCCAAAGACTTCAAGGGGGGACAGTATCAACAGGGACACAGCCAGTAGAATTTGTGTTCACTCCAGAGGGGGGACTCAAACCTGGAACCTCTGGTGTACCAGACAAACAGGGTATAACATTGACTTACCCTCTGAGCTTCTTGTTTGCGAACAAGTTTTCTCATTTCTTTATTGTGAACAAGCTTTATATACAACTACAAAAAAATGGTGCAAAAATACATTATCTACCAGTTGAAAATTATTACAAAATTAACAATGAATATCCTTTCTGTTTACCAATATCATAAAACAATATTGATGTTATACCAACATAGAAATTCAGATTCACACAAATTAACTCACATTCAAAACTACATATCGCAGTAAATGATTCAAACCGAGATAACCTTTTGTACCTTAAATTTTTCAGGAAAATATTCTGCCATAAACATGAAAGCATCCTCAGTCTTCACTGCATTGATATCTGGAAGAGGCGTACATGGTGAAGATAATAGTTAATGATACTATTCAATATCTTTCAACATTTCAAAAATTTTAGAGAAAGAACCGTTAACATAATGGAAATGAATTATTCCTCGACACTGGAACTGCACCAAAACATAGTTCTCTTTAAGTGCTGTGAGTATATGAGTATATATGTTAAATAATAGATAGCATAAAAAATGTTGCATACAACCTACCTTTTTTCTTTTTCAATAGGCTGTGTATGCCTTTATCCTTGAGGTATTGTATTTCTTCATCAGACACAGTCTTTCTTTCAAGTCCTTTAAAATGAACAAAGGTTAAATTGGAATTCTTGATAAAACATCTCATGCTGATTTATAATGGTTATCATTTTTTTGGATCAACAGATTGGTGTCAAGGAAAACCCACTTTACTAGTAGTCATGATTTTAGTTGATTTGATTACATTGAGTGATCACATATGTGCACATACAAACTCATTTAGGTGTGTGAATTATCACACACACAAAAGGAAAACTAAACAAGAAAACAAGAAAAAGCTATTTTCTTCGCTATTTCTAAATAGACAGCACAGATAGCACAATTGTTGCCTCCATTGGAGTTGTTAAACACAAGTGAAAACAAAACATACCACCATACATTTCTAGTAAAGAGTGAATAGTCACACATGCATGTAAATATTCGTGATAATAGCCTGGATCCTTAACTTTATTTGTGTATATTTGTGCGTATATATGATGAGTAATCAAACTTAACTATTCACCAATAGTCCATGTTCATATCAAAAAAGGGATCAAAAAAAATACAATTTCTGATTCTTCACTATAAAATGTGATTCAAAATATACTAATATAACTACTGTTGTACAAGAATAATCTGAATTGGGGAAACGCAATACCTTTCAACTTTGCATCTTTCCAGTCAATTCCTAAGAAATCAAGTAACTGTTCTTCTATGTGGAAAAAAACACCAGTTTTCTGGTTTGGCCACTTGTATTCAAACAACACATCATTTTCTGGAATTTCCCTGTCTTTTAAATCAATTTGTTTTGAGATTTTCTCAGCTGTCTTTTGAGCAGGACAATTTTCTGTTGACCCTTCAGGACTGACCTTTCGTTTTACAACAGATGCTAATGGCATATCTTCATCACTCTCTATCTCCATTTCAAACATCCTGTTAATTGATTTGTTAAAACTAGAATAAAAGTGATTTAAGATCTTGATGAAATTGAAATTGGAATTGAATGCCAGTGAATTCCAGTGAAAAGTGAAAAAGTGAATTGATGAAATTGAAAACCTTCATTATGATGAAAATTGTAAATGTCTCTCGTATTATGGAATTCTTTAGCCTGATCTTATTACAGTCAAAGTATATATACATAAAATCAGTGACTTCAAGATCCTGCGCATCTCCATATGAAACATAACCAGGGATTTTTCCAAGCACTTTCCAAGTACCGTTTACCGGTAGTTAAAACTTAATCTTGAATTGAGTTTAGAAACTCAATCATTTATTGTCAATTAAACATTTTTTAGCTCTCTAATGCGTAGTATTTAAAAACATGTTTTGAGAGAGTAATTAGGGCATTATTCACCAATTATTCTGTTGCTAGGGAGAAAGACCACTGTTGCTAAGGTAATTTTGAAATTTCCTTTGCAATCATTTCTTCATCTTACGAAATAATATGAAAACGAAAGTGGTACCAGTAGGACTCGTTTTCATGTTATTCAATTAAATTAAAAAGCATCTTAGTTTCCAACTCCCTTCGTATGCCTCTCATGACAAGGCCTGTTTGTGGAGATTGAAATCTTTAAAATTGCGGAGCTGCCTGGACTGTAAAACTCAATCTTCTCTACGAAAAATGGTAGTAACCAAAAGTGCTTGGAAAAATCCCTGATAACAAAACATAAAATTGTATTGCATCACCAATTGAACGCGACCTTTGATTGGCGATATCTCTCTAACGGTTAATCGTAGCGAAATGATCCCATGCATTTTTTTGATCAGTTTTTTTATCATAACAAGCATAATAAGCTTTAAGGCTAAAATACACGATCATTTTAAAATGACATTTTTAAAATGATTATTTAAAACTGATAGTTTAAATGCTCAAAAAATGATGAAAAGTACCTAACTCAAACATGTTAAAAACAATAGAACAATAGAACTGACATAATAGACCGGTTGTTAAATGACGTCACATTTTCGTTACCAATCCCTAACGCGGTTTGCGAGGCAAAAAGTAAACAAAATACGACTGAAAACATTATCAGCGCAACTCTCTCTCTGCATTCTTTTAAGTTTCTTCTAACCAAAAATTCTCACAAACCAACTATGTTGCAAAAAAACGTCCACAATTATCTAAATAAATAAAGAAACTTCTATCGATTTATAAAATGCTTGATTTACGTTCTATTCAATTCCCTAGGGCACAGTTTCGTTTTTACTCATGCGTCTTATTTTTCATTATTTTTATTCTCTGCTTCAGTTTCACAAGATGAGTCAGGAAAACGTGTGGGTGAATGAATCAAAGTATTATCAAACTCGTGATGAAAATGATAAAACGCAATACAAAAAGAAATTAACACTGTCAGATGGCACTATTCTCCCGGACCCACACGCACTTATCAGTTGGGAGGATGATGTTACTCGATTACCTGATGTTACGTATCCTGACATTTATAATTATCTTATCGAAACTCCAAGCGAATTTACAAAAGAGAACTTAAGAGCTTATAAGTCGTTGGAAGCATACAATTTTTTTATTTCTGGACATGTCCAAGATGTTTTCTATCATGATGTAGATAAAAACTTCTGTTGTATCAAAACTCAAGTTTTACCTAGTCAACGTCAGGGCAAAAAGGAAGATTTATACGATGTATGGGTAATGATACATTTAGACGGGTGGATCTTATGTGCTAACTGCAGCTGCATGGCCGGGTATGTTTAGTTTAATGAAAATCATGGGATTAGTAACGGGATAGATAAAGTTAAACATAATATTTGTTCACAACCCTTTTTTTCAGACTTGGATCAGTTTGCAGTCACGTTGCTGCTTTGCTATTCAAGTTGCAAGCATGCACATTAATGGAGTTGAACAAAGTGGCATGTACTAGCCAGCTTTGCGAATGGAAGAAATCGAGAAGAAAAGCCAATCCAGCACCTTTGAAATCAATAAACTTCAGGAGACCCAAGAAGGGAGATACGTTGCCGAATGTTGACCAACCATTTGAAGGGACGCTTTCAGGTTATACGACAGCAGATCCTGTGAAGTTTTGCACAGAAAAACAGAGAAGTTTGCTGACATCATTAAGAGAGGCCATACCTGAAGCAGTAGTGCTTACAAGTGTTAGCTTATGGGAAATAGAGAGAGACTCTGAAGAAACTGATACAGCTGATGAAACAGAGTTGACCACAATTCCTGAATTGTTGACATCATTTTTTGATCCATCTACAACCAACATTACAGATAAATATGAACTAGAAAAAATTACAAAAAAAAAATATGAATCTTATATAAGTAACACAACAAACGAACAATACCAAAATCTAACAAAAATTACCATGACACAAAGCCTATCAGAGAAGTGGTTTTTGTACAGAGCAGGTCGCATTACCGCTTCAAATTGTAAAAAAGCATTTGTTATGGATACTACAATGCCTTCAAATTCAACAGTCAAATCACTTATGGCATATGAGAAGCAAGTGGAAACTAAGGCAACCAAACATGGCAAAATTTCTGAAGGAAAAGCCAGGGAGACGTATACAAAAATAGAAAGTTGTAAGCATGAAAATTTAACTGTTACAAACACAGGACTGCATATCAATTCAAATTACCCATATCTTGGTGCAAGCCCAGATGCAATAGTAGAATGTAAGTGTCATGGTAAAAGACTGTTAGAGATAAAATGTCCATACAAATATAAAAACAGTCTCTCCAATTGGAAATCAGACAGGTGTTGCCCCGTGACATTGGAAAATACAATGAAGGTGAATCACGAATATTACTATCAGGTACAGCTACAAATGCTTGTTACTGATATAAACATATGTGATTTCTTTGTTTGGTCAGAAGGTGAAGGTGAAAATGATACATTCCTCGTCAGGATTGCACGGGACAACAACTTCTGTAACAAACTAAATGAAAAGCTAAAAAAAGTCTTTATTGATGTTCTATTGCCTGAATTAGTTACAAGAAAAAACGACCCTAATAACGAAAACAATCAGGCTGTTTATTGTTACTGCAAGAGGCCATATTTCAATCCAATGATTGCTTGTGATGGAGTGTCATGTACAATAGAATGGTTTCATTTTTCTTGTGTTGATTTGGTAAGAGCACCTTCACAGAAGAAACGCTGGTTCTGTCCAGACTGTCGTGAAAAGAAGGAAAGTTAAATCGTTGAAAGCACAAAATCTGTGTTTTTTAAATTGAACTTCGTATCTGGTTGTTTTTGGGTTTTTTTGAAAACTATTTGTTAAAAATATATTGAAGAAATATATGCTAACTAAATTTAAATGATGTAAAAAAAATTTCCAGCCTTATGAGACAATCTTAGGGCACAAATTTACTAGACCAGCTACAGAAACAATAATATGACCTAATAAATCTACTTGGGAAATAGGTATGATTGTATTCAAGATGTTGAATTTTCGTAACCTTCCAATGACTCTCTCAATGTGAATTCGTACGTTAGCAATTCGCCTTGATGCATCAACTTGACTTGAAGATAATTGTGTTTTCCCTTTTGTAAAAGAAGGTATTTCCAAGACTCCGCCTCTTGTAGCAATTTCCTGTTCCAATGTGAATCCTCTGTCTGCAAGGACTTGATCTCCTCTTTCAATAAGGTCCAAAAATCCACTTTTGATTGTTATCTCCTTGTCAGATACACGCCCACCCCAACCATCTGATACAAAACTGACAGCACCAGTTGGAGTACAAGCAATCAAATATTTTATGGTGTTATGATGTTTATAGTTGGACCAAGTTTGTGCCCTTGCGTTGAGATTCAATGGGCGTTCAATGAAAATCTCAGTGCAGTCAATTATGCAGACACATTTGCAATATCGCCTGCTGAAACACCTTGGCAAATTTCCCCTAAGTGCAGGTTTTTCAGGCCAGTAAATGATATTTTCAGAAGCCAACTTCGACATTGCTTTGATCCAGTTTCGAAAAATCCTTGAAACAATTTGGAAGGAGATGTTAAAACGATATGCTAGATCCTTGTTCTTGAGACCTAATCTCAATTTCATCAGCACCAGCAAAAGGTGATCAGCATAGCTCAACTTGGTAAGAAAACGCTTCACAACAGATTTAATACATGCCATAAGCCACCCAAAAGCTTTCACAGAAATGCCTGTGTAAAATGTATGCATTCTTTTGGATCGTTTTACAATATTGTATCCAAAGATTTTTTTCTTTGTCTTCTTTAGAGATGAACGTAGGGTCATTGTTTCAATCATTCTGTGAATTGAATCATTTTGGGCAGCTGTCAGGGATTGATTGTTTGCTTTTAATTCATCTTCAAGCTGTTCATTTTTGGCTTTGAGATGATTGTTTTCAGCTTGCAATCTATGAATCTTTTCAGCATCTTAAAAGAGAAAAACACATGAATCAAAATTGGAATCATCAATTACTGAAGGTCAATTGTAAACAATTCCTTGCTAAGATAAAACAGAAAACTTACCACTCTCATCAAATGCAGTAGGAAATTCATCAGTAATATCAAGTTCATTGATTGGTGAATCAAGTTCATCATTGCTGATATTTTCCATAGAATGTGAGCTACATCTTCGCCTCTTCAGAAACCTTTCATGTCGATCCAGCTTCTGAACTTTTTTAACAAACGGTGTAGAAGAAGCTGCATTGTCAGTGACAACAATGTGAGAAAAAACTGTTGGGACGTAATCAGGACTTGTGGGATCGTCTGACTTTTTACCTGAAAGTGTATATTTGATTGTAAATCCCATGAAGGATTGCTTTAATGTAAACAAAGAAGAACTTTAAAGTTGCATTATGTGACCACTGTGCAAACAGATCCAAAATATGTTTTTTGATTTTATAGACAACATCGCATTAGAGCTTACCAGAAATAAAGTGTTCACCACAAAGTCTTGCATTGTTAATTTGTTGTTCTGACCACTGCTCTCTTTTAACGGCATTTACCCACAATTTTCTTCGTTTTGGATCCTTTTTGACTGTTGGGAAACAGTAAAAAACCAAACCAGAATCTCTTGAACTTCGATTCGTACAATTATATGCACAACACGAGCTAGGCATTTTGCTTTTATGTAGTATGTAAGCCACTTCTGCACTAAACGCCACTTAAAAATGTCTTCCGTATCAATTTGTTTTGCCTCGCAGTTTTCGCACATGCGCGTCTCGCCACTCAAAATGTAAACATTGCAACCCGTCTATTCAATAGAGAAATTCCATCATTTTCAGAGTGTTAGCTAGGGTCCTACAGGCGCCGTTAGATGGCTCTTTCTCAATCCAAAAAACAAAATAAATTTCCGAATTGAGTCCAGCAATAAATTTATGAAAAGTTAGTAAATAAGCTTGCTGTTAAAATAAATGATTTGATTCTGTTTCGAAACATCAGCTTAAACTCATCTCTCTAACATTCGTTTCCGCTTCGTTATAATGTTCCTCCTGACCAATTTATTACAAATTACAAACATAAGGACCAAAGAGGAAAGAGTATCATGCATTACCATGCAATGTTTCTTGATTGATGGACTAATTAAACTTCATATGTCTTCAAAACTTTCCGGCGAAATTCTTAACAACTTTGAATATTCATAATGATCTTCTGCTTGAAATTCCCTCACAAGCGTGTTTAAAATTCCTAAGAAGTTTCGTTTTTGAAGCCAATTAAATAAATCATTGGTATTATTATTATGAGTCCTCACTACCAAAAATATATATAGAATAAAAAATAAAGTATAAATATAAAGAATATAAAATAGCCGGCATGTAAAATAATAAAGAAGTCTGACTTTAGAGAAATCAATGAAAAAAAGAAGCGTATTATCCCATTTTATAACTGTAGGTTCAATGAGAACATGTAATGGATCATAAATCAAAGGAGTGAGTTGCTTAATTTTACATAGCGCAGGATTTTAAAAGAACTTGATTCTGCTTCTTGAAGATGAAAGGATCAATTTCAAACTTTACCGCAAAACAAAACGTATGTTCAGTTCAGGGAAAATTGCTGATTACGCATTATATTTTGTAAACAATTCTCATCAAGCTGGTAAACCATTCTACAAAATACACGAATCGATATTTGTTGCCCTAACGCAGTTTTCGAGTGAATGCCTACATGAAGCGGTAAAAGAAATTCAAAACGTGGAATGTGATGTCAGTGTGTCAGTATAGTGATGTTGTTGCATTTGTTTTGTATCAGTTAAAGTGCATGCGAAACCTTTTACAGCATGGAATAATTGATCGTTGAAAAAAATAGGAAGTTCATTGGATTAGGTTTGATACTGATATGAAATAATGAATGACATTAGCTATTTTTATATCTTTTGCATTGTTTGCTTATCTGGTATTGTTGCATTTGTTTATAATTATATCCGTCGTTGTAATTTTATACCTTTTTCCATCATGATAGCCGTCTATATTGTGCTTCAGCTTGTAAATCCAACAATCGATGCGAAAATCACAACCTAAAGTGAAAGTGAATGAAAGAATTTTTTTAGGCTTGTTGTGAATATCTTGGTTTTGTCAAGTGAGCGTCCGTTTATTTCGATTATTGGGAATATTGGGAATTTAATAAACCGAAGATATCTTACAATCTGTAGTGAAGTCTCAAAAACATAATAACTTTGAAAACGACAGTATGGCAGAACCAACGGACGACATTGATGCATCTCCACCGCAGAGCTTTTCTACTGTGTGGGTTACTACAGCATTGATCAGTTAACAGGCTGAACGTTTACAAATATGCAATGAAGTGGGGTGGATCAAACAAAGATTAAGTCAGAAATCGTTCTTTAAAATAGCAGGTTATAGAACAGGTCAATAGTTACACAGGAGTAAACTGCATGCAATTAAGCCGTTGCATCTATTGTGAAATTAAAAACAGAAAAAAAAATATTCTGTGCTAAGTTTTTGTATAATTCCAAGTGTTATATATTTTAAGCAGCTAGATTAAAGAAGCTTATCATGATTATTGAAGACTTCATAATTGTTTTCAGATATCCTATGGATGTTCCAAATAGAAATCTCATAAATTGCATAGTTTGTCTACTGTCTTGAGGTTTCTTGAGGTTTCTTTTGTAGCAGTCGTAAAATGTGAATATGACTGATAAACACTCTTGATTTTTAATTGTTCATCTGAAAGGAATTTTCAGTTTACTTTTGGTTTCATTTCAGTGCTGATAAAATTGGATTAGATATCTATGAAATTGTTCACAAAGAAATTGTGGATAAGCTGCAAAGAAAAAAAATGCATGATATGAAATTGACTTTGACAACAAGTAATTTGCCCTGTTTGAAATGGCTAAAGGAGGAGGATGGAACAATATGCTTATTACCCAGATGTTTGTCTCATATCTCATAAAGCACATTTTTTCTTAATCTCAAAAATTATTATTTTCCATTAACTCTGAAGCTTCGAAAAACTTTATTGATCTAATAGTAAAACAAGAAACAAGATGTTTTGTAACCACTAATAAATTATGCACAATGTTTTTATTCCAATCACTTGCGTGACTGTTTGTTAACTTCAGACATTCTTTTACAACTTGGAAAAAATGCTTTTCAATCTTTAGCTCATAAATATTGAATATCATGTATATATATACAGTTGGTTTCTGTCATTTTTAATTTACTTTAAGTTTTTTTAAGTACGTGACTACTTTTTCAGTTTTTTTTTAATTTATCATTATCTAATTTTCTCATTCTATTACACATTTTTATTATAGGGACAAGTGATTGTGCATAATTAATAATACTGTTGATAAAAATTTCATAATAAAAAAAACATCTTTGCAAAGTTTTTTCTACCTGATCTGAGATTGATTGAATCATTGAAGTTACATGGCCCAAATGTTTATGTTAGCTGTTGTTTAATTAACTTTATTTATTTACCTTTATGAAAGAAAAATCTTACTTCCTGTCAAATGTGTTGGTTACTATTTTCAATTGTATTGTCTTTTGTCAGAGAACCCTTTTTTGAACTTTGAAATTTTGATTTTCACATTCATGTTTAATATTCATTGTATGATTCTTTAGTTAAGACTCATAAACACATCCTTTGCTTTCATTTGCTTTTATCTTTTGTTCCTTTTTTTGATCAGATACATATTATACATATAGTGAAAATTACAAAGAAAGAATGTTCTAATTAGTTATTTGGTTATGTGATAAAAAGATTGTATAACATTTTGCATTTCTCTTTAGATGATATCTTATTGGTAGAATATTTATATTAGTTACCCATAATGCCTGGCAAACTCATTCGCTATGTTGGGTTTGTAACTATTCTCTGGGTTTTTGTACTAATGTACATGGGTATTAATTTATTCAATCTTATCGAAGAATCGCATAAATCTTCAGCTGAAATAAATCGCATAAACACTGAAGTGGACAAATTACGGAGAGAAAATACAAAACTTCGGTCCGAAAATGTTGATAAGAATAAGTTAGCTATTAAAGATGACATTCACCGAACTAATGAGGAGGTGGAACGAGATGAGAAACATACACAAGACTTTCTACGCAAATTAGGTGAAGCCAATGATAAAATAAGAAACTTAGAAAATAAACTTCTTGAAAGCAAAGATCCTCAAGTTCCTAGTACTAATTTTGAAATTCTTAGGCGGAGGGTATCTAATCAAATCAAAGAGATGTGGTTTTACATATCTGCAGAACTCACCAAAATGACCAAACTTCTTCCTGAAACAGCTAAAGGTGATATAGATGGAGTATTGAATAGTTTTGGAGAACTTCAAAGGATCACAGAACGTGATTTTGACGAGCTTATTCAAATGGATGGAGTGCAGCAGCAGAGAGATAAAAATGCTCAAAGACTAAGCGAGATAGTTCAAAAAAGATTAAACAACCTGCAAAACCCAAGGGATTGTAGTACAGCAAAGAAATTAGTTTGTTCTTTAAACAAAGGCTGTGGTTATGGATGCCAAATGCACCATATTCTTTACTGTTTTATTGTATCATATGCTACAAAACGAACAATGATCATTGATTCCAGTGGGTGGAGATACTCCTCCCGTGGTTGGAATGCATACTTTCAGCCAGTTAGTAAAAGCTGTGTACATGCAGGTGCTGCTCAGGAATGGGGTCGAGACCATGAAAAGCATCAAGTGATCCATCTACCAATTGTCGATTCAATGTTTCCCAGGCCAGAACAGATGCCTCTGTCAGTGCCCACAGATTTGTATGATGAAATTCGTAAATTCCATGGCCATCCATTTGTCTGGTGGATTGCACAGTTCACAAAGTATCTATTTCAGTATCAACCGAATATCAAGGAAGAAATTCGAACCAAAAAGGAAACAATGGGATTCACCAGACCTATCGTTGGGTAATAACCTTATAATTTAAACATTTGCATATATGAGATGGTTTGGTGTGATTCTTTCATGTGTTTGAAAATACTTACATTTAATATTAATTTTTTAGCGTTCAGGTTCGTCGCACAGACAAGATTAATCTTGAAGCTGCTTACCACTCCATAGAAGAATATATGTACTGGGTTGATCTATATTATAAAAAACTTGCTCTAACTGAGACGTTTGACAAAAAGCGTGTTTATATAGCAAGTGATGATGCCTCAGTTCTTGCAGAGGCTAGGAAAAAGTAAGTTCGACTTTGTTGGTTATGATTAATTTTCTGTCAAATCCTCTTCCTGCACTGCTGACTTAGTCTTAATGGTTTTACAGGTATCCGGATTTTGAATTTCTTGGCGATAATGACGTTTCAAAATCGGCGGGCTTGAAGAGCCGTTATACTGACGAATCACTGCATGGCGTTATATCGGATATTGAAATGTTATCCGACACAGATTTTTTGGTTTGCACCTTTTCGTCACAGGTACGACATGATTAGGTGGCCAGTAAACCCCTCAGCGCTGTAACCTTCAAAATGCTGTATGTTTGATGTGGATATTTTTTAGGTCTGCCGTTTAGCTTACGAAATAATGAACAACAAACACACTGATGCGTCGCAGTTCTTCCGTTCCTTAGATGATATTTATTATTTTGGAGGACAACAGGAGCACCGTGTGAAAGCAATCTGGCCGCATGAAGCGCACGGTAGAAGTGAACTGGACTTGAAGATTGGTGATATTATCGGTATAGCAGGTGAGCAACTTTTCAGAAATCTTTATTTGTTCATTTGTTTGCTATTCGGATCCGAAATGATAGCTACTCAAGTGGGCAAAAAATGTCAAAGTCACTGCGGCAAAGAGCATTTTCATTGAAATAATGTCCATTATTCTATAGAAATGTACTCCTCCACAATGATTTTTTAACGAATTTGAACAATGGAAGTCGTCTCAAACGAGAACAAAATCGTAAATCTTGTCGCGCCTAGATGACAGTCCATTGAAGGCGATAGCCTTTGATCCTTGCACTCATCTACCACAACAAAAATCTGTTTCCGTATTACTCTGCAGCCTTTAAGTTATCATATTTCAAAGTAATGAAACGTGATTCAAATAAGATAAGTGTTATATAACATTTTCATAACATTTCTCCCATGACGCTATTTCTCCTTCTCAATCGATGACCCATAGTTCTTACCAAGGTATTTTGTTGAAGTATATGCCACATGTTTGTTTGGTTTCTACTACACGTGTTTGTTGACTTTAATCATTTCAGGAAATCATTGGGATGGTCAAGCGAAAGGACTTCATCATAATTCTCAAAAATCGGCATTATTTCCGGCGTACAAAGTCGAAGATGTGGCAGATGTTGTCGATTTTCCCGCTTTCGACGAAAGTAAATAAATAAATAGCGAACACTTTTTTACTACAATTTCCATTCTTCTATTATGCTAGTTTTTCGGAAAATGGCGTGATAGTGTATACGTAGCTACGCCATCTCTTCGCGAAAGATATTTATAGCTCTATTAGACCTTTTTATAAATGACATCATTACGCCTACCGCCTCGTTTTGAAATAATTATTACAAAAAGGACTTTCGTGAAATATTTTCGCGGCGTTCGATATTGTGACGTAATTTATGAAAAGGTCGATAGGACGGCCATGTTTGGGTCACGTGTTTTTGTACAAAATCCATCAGAATTATTTAACTGATTTATTTAATTAATTTTGACAGCTTGGTTGTCAAAAATCTTCAAAACGCTACACGACGAAGAGCATTTTCATTGAAATTGTGTGTATATTTCTATAGAAATACACTCCTTCGCAGTGATTTTTTAACAAATGTGTCGACGGGGATAACACCAGTTGCTGCTAGCCTGTTATCTAGTAGATTCGTATCTCAATTGTTTATGATTTAATTTTTGAAAACGAGGTAATGGCTTTCTTATGCCTTGTTCTTGCAAACAAAACAAAATCGTTCGCACATGAATACACCATATTTTCTCCCCCATGGTGAGCCATGATTATTCGGTGCATGCTTTAAGTCCGTGAAGGAAATAATAAGCAAAATATCTCGTTGAAAAAAACAAAACTAATTATTCTGGTTTTCTCGATTTTTTTTTTTTTTTTATTTTTTAATCTATTAAAGTCCTGTTTATATTATGTTAGTTTATCTTTCTTTTTTTATGTTTTGTTTAGAAAATATATCTACCATTAAGATTCAAATTTGATTCCTAATGGTGGACACTCGCTTGCAACCGTTGTGTTCTATACCTAAACTTGTGTTGTTGGCCAACATTAGAACAGAAGTTCTCTTCTATTTTTTTGTTTTGTATCTGTTTGGTTTTTGAAGGGACCGAACATTTAAGAGGTTTCAGTTCATATGATGAGAATAATTTAAAGTAGGTGAGAAAAAAAAAACAATACGTGAAAATAATAAACTTCTAAACTATTTACTGCAGGTTGAAAAAAAATCCACATCCTGAACTGTTCTTAGTTTACAAAAAAATTCAGGCTCATGCTGTCCCTAATTTTTAGAATAACGATTTGAGTTGTTCTTATTTCGTTCTTATTTTTTGGCCGAATCTGAGGCTCGTGTTCCCATAAAATTGTTCTTTTAAAAAAAGGAGCGTGTATGCATTATTTGCAAATTACTATTTCGACTTTGTCTAAATCAATAATGAAAATTTGAAATTTTCCAGAAATATTTTTCAATTCATTAGCAGCTTACGTGTGACGAGGTTTTTGAGGTGATGGAAATTTGAGGGCCCACCAAAGTTTGTTTCAAAAGTCGGTGATTTCCGCAAAAAATTTGAATTCATTCTAATTTCACTTCAGATGATTGCGATGGAAGGGAAAATGCTCTCTCCAAGAAGTAGTCACTTGATCAAGGTGGTTAACAAATTTCTTAAACAAAGATCCAGCTTTTTTATCAAATTTGAGGCAATTTCCCAGCCTTGAAGTGTTGAAAATGGTACTAAATTCAAGCCTCAAGGCAAACAAAGGTACATAAATCCAGCCCTTATCATAGTAGCATAAGCCAGCTTAAATGTCAATTTAATGCTCTTTAACAAAGGTATTTGATCACACATTCTCACTGTGTGAAATACAACAAAACAATTTTGAAAATTATAAAAAGATCCTGAAAGACGTATACAAGAACATTTTCATAAATTGATAATATATCCTTAACTCAACAAATATATATTTAAGAAGATTAATGTCCTGAAAGTAAAAAAAAAAACATTGTGCACGAAAATTAAAAATCCAGCTTTTCCAGCCCTTTAGCTTGAAAAAGGGACCTTCTCCCAGCTTTTCCAGCCCATTTCTCAAAAACAAGCTTTTTTCCAGCTTTCCCAGCCCTGTTAACCACCCTGTGATGAATGGACGTCTAATAAAGAGGTTGGCTTTCGTACTCTGAGTTGTGTATTCGTTATACTGGTACACAAGACTAAGACCATGACTATTTGGGTTTGAATTCTGAATAATTGCAGGTGCTGTTAACAACTACCTTTTTTTGTCGACTTCTGTCGAAGTTTAGAGATACGGGGTTGTGGTTTGATGATGATTTCTTGATGAGTAGATAACAATTTTGATACACAATGGGTTAAAACACTACTGGTCGAAAAAATCTTTTTGCCAATTGCTAATAGCATTTTTCATTGAACTTTGATGCTCGAAAAACCTTGTCGCGAAATTTTCAAAACATATGGAATATACACGCACAGAAATCAATGTAGTTTTTCAGGAAATCACGCCCAACAAACTTGCCACGGAGATTTTCTGCCATCTCTAAAAAAACAATTTCCTACAACAACAATACAGAACTCGTCATAAAAATGTGATTTTTGTCTCAAGCGAAATTTTATCGAAAATACATGCACGAGGTGAATTCACGATTTTTTTAGTAAACGCCCACCAGGCGAGTACAGGGGCGTAGCAAGACATTTTGAGTTGGGGGGGCTCAATAAATTTCTATTGTTGAAAGAGGCCCCACCATGGTTGGGGCCGATGCGCCAAGAAAATTTTTGAAAAATACTACCTCTAGATTGCCTATAAAAGCACTCAAAATCTCTATAATTTCAACATGATTTTCAATTTTTAGGAAAGGCAAAAACAAATTTCTCATAATTGACAAAAAAGTTGGGGGGGGCTCAAGCCCCCCAGCCCCCCCTAATTCTACGTCCTTGGAGTAAATGTTCAATAACGGTAAAACAAAGAATTCGGATGTTGAATTTGCAATCCGAATAACCAGTCTATTAACCGCATATTCTTATTAACCGAATTAAAACCAGCCAATTGCAGATGAGATTTACATAAACAGACAGGGAATATATGAAGAACATCTTAAAAAACAAAGCATTTCTTTTTTTCAATAAAAGATCTTTAACTACATAAACTTTGATATAAGTTTTAAATCAATAGCTACCAATGTGGTTAGGACAAGTATCTCATTATATAAACATAGATTAAGAAGGTCGCTCGCTGCCCATTCCTGTTTGTTATGGCGATTAAAGGATTATTTTCTAATAGAAATTCTATAAACAGAAATGTCGGTAACGAAAAATACAGGAATACGTTTACATTCATAACAGCACCAGGTAACGATTGTGTAACCGTTGGCTGGCCGGACACAATGAGTAGCGGTAGCGGTAGATGATGTTGCCGCTATCTGAGATCCCATCAAGATCAATTTTCCTAAAATAACTATAACTATACTTAAGTATAACTATACTTTTGCTAAGTGTATTTTACATGAATAATCAATAAACCTTTTCTGGAAATCTACTGTTATGTTTAATTTGTCTTGATAAAACAATAAATATCCACCGTGTTAGTCTATTCTCCATTCCCTTCAATAAAATCGTAAAATGGTTGAAGTGAAAGCATAGACCTTTAAGACTCATATGTCATTTCTCAAGTCACTATGATGATTGTCTAGAAGCTCTTACAATTTCTATAATTTTTTGGGTCGAAGAATGCTCGAATCCAGCGATGGACTAATCAGTAATGAGAATTGATGATAATTAAAATAATTATTAATTATTAATTAAAAAATTATCGTTGCCGCTGAGTTAACCTTTTCTGCCTTGCTGAATCGTATCAGAACGGCTTTGAAAATCTTCCATCACTTGTGTACCTATATAATTAAAAATGAGTTTTTGGTTGACCAATCTTCTGGAAACTGTTATGGAAATTTTCATTGAAATTAGGTAAATACCTGTTTACTTTATTTATAACAAGCACCCATGCACATTTCGAAAACGTTCGAAAATTATCCTCTGCAGAAAGATAATTACGTTCGATTGTTTTGGAATCTTTGGAACTTTTAAATTTTTTCTTGTTGTGAAATTCTAAAAACGATCCAAATCAAGTAGTGCAGTGTGTACTGCATAAAACAAAACTAAAAACACTAAATAAATATGGAATCCATTTCACTTACTTATTGAGGTATTCTCGTTCTCTTCTTAGCACTTCAATGCCGTTGAGTGGCTTTCTTTTACCCCATCGTATTTTGATTTATTTACCTGGGGCTATTGCCACCCCCGCCCGGCTCACTCAGCGACCACTCCATTGAGCTAAAGAGAATCGTGTTTGTTTCTTATTGAACCAAACGATATAGGCTATTCGATAGTCAGACCTTTTAACTCTTTTCCGTATATTTGAAATCTTCGTATCTCGTCTTTACGGTATCAAAAATTGTGACAATGTTGATACTAATCGTTATAAGAAGTTTTTGTCCCATTAAAGAAAAAACGGACCCGCAACAATTACCGCCGACAAGAGATATTTTACTGTACCACCTTAAGTTTCCCAATGGATGTGTGGACCCTGGTCGACGGTGAACTAAATATCAAGTAGATTGAAAGGGACGTAAATTAAATGACGACAGTGTTGTATGTTTGTCTGTTACTGTATTATTAAATTTTCAGCTACATCGATAAATTGTCTCTATCCTGACCCCGTTTCGTTTACAAAAGCGGAAAGCCTGGCGAGAAAAGGGGACCAGGGTCGATGTGCTATATAGGCGATATAAGCGGAAATCTTCATATGTGAGATCTAAGAGACAAATAATATAATTGTGATTATGTCCTGTTATTTGCAATCATGTTGGCCATATGTATTACGATACCAATTTTTTACCTGCCGTTGGTGCTGCGGATTCCTTAGGGACGGTTGTCGGTGCTTCATTCTCCTTGGCCATATTCAATGACATAACTAGAAAATAGGGAGATATGTGTTTGAAAGAATGAGCCATAGCCGAACCTCTATAACTCAAACAAGGCTTTTTGACTGGTAGCTTTGTGTTAGGGTGGTTGTTTCCTGTTCGGGAGGTCGCGGGTTCAATTCCAGACCTAGTCATGCCAGCGACTATAACAGTGTGAATCACCTCTTTCTGCATAACACTCAGCAAGAGAGTAGGAATGGTGTCTAGGATAGTTGTCTAGTTGAACGGCGCCTGTCATTACAGCTTCCGTAGCCCAAATGGGGGCTTTAGGACCTTCTTCGCAGAACCCTCATTGATAACAGTACCTTAAGGAACTGAAGAGGCTATCCTGGGTAAACATAAATAAAATAAAATACCAAATAAGCTTCCGAAAATGGCTGATTCAGCATCAATCTTGAGGTTGCCCTGAATTTTGGTTCATGAATTGTTTGTGGATGGTTTAATCCATACACAAGTCATGGTAACAGAGTACATGACGAGAACGTAAGTGCATGGGACTTGTACTCAACCTGAAAAGAAAAAGTAAATAAATACAGTGACAATGTCTAAGTCGATGCAGAAAAGACACATTCCAGTAAAAGCATCAGCAATAGTGGCAGATGGTTGCTTTAACTGTAAAGTACATCGCAGTTTAGTTACATTGAGGACATCAATATCAACAGTGCTTTTGAACAGTGAATATTACTCAAGGGCTTTATAATAGCAGCTACCTGTGATGGTACTATTCTCGAAATCTCCGTTTTCAATTTTTTTTTTTGCGAATGTTTCAATTAGATTGGACTAAATTATGAAATCTGTATATATGAAATTACAGTATTGTCAAATTTCACTCCAATCCTTCAACTCTAATCGTCTATTACATCGTATTTATACCTTAGACGAATAGTTGGTCAAAAACATTTATTCGTCTGACTGAATAAATGCAGGGAAAAAGAGTCAGACGAGTAAATTTTCATTGTATTTCTTCGTCTCAATTCAATCGTCCAATAGATGCACAAATTGATTCAATTTCGCCGACGAAATCAGTTATCAGAATGAACAAGAGACAAAGATAAAGAGGCTCCTCGTTCTTATTTATTCATCCTTCATATCGATGTCTAATTATTCCGTCTATCTTTACATTTTATATTGATGGAAAGAAATTCATCGGCTTGTGGTTTGTACTGTTGAATAAATAGTTTGATGTGAAAATATCTTATAAAAAGACCATATCATTAATGAACTTTACCAATCAAAAGCTGAAAAGAAAAAACAAAAGCAAAAATAATTCTTTCTTTGGACCAACATATTTTCAGAAGGAAACAAATAATCAATGTGACTGTTTTTGTTAAAGGATTTCATTTGTACACGCTTTTTTTTATAAGAACCAGTAAAATCTGACCTGAGGCTGGCTGTTTTTATTTTTTGAGCCTTTTTTCAGCCTGAATTGTTCTTATTTTGTTCTTTGCTTTAAGAACACAATTTCAAATTTCAGCTTCATTTTGTTCTTATTTACGGAACTTCCAGTAAAATAAAAATAGTTTTTAAAAACAACTGGTAAAAAGTATGGTTGCTGTTCGGTAATGACCCATTCGCACATTTATTGGAGGTGAAAAAAAACCAATAACGTTTAAACCATTTACCAATGAGAGAATTCACATCATGAACTGTTCTTATTTTCCAAGAAAATTCAGGCTCAGGCTGTTCTTAATTTTTGGAACAATGATTTGAGCCTCGGGTTGTTCTTATTTTGTTATTATTTTTGGGCCAAATCTGAGGCTCGTGTTTTTATAAAATTGTTTTTATATAAAAAAAAGCGTGTAACAACTTTAGGTATATAAGAAAAATTTGTAGTGATTGAAAATGTCCCACATTGAAAAATTGTGCCCAAAATCATTTTTATGAAATAAATGTTGAATCATAAATTAAGGATTTTCTGGTGCTCTAGCCTTATTTTTAGAGTGTTGTTTTGATTCTCCGCCCATAATTGACAAAGGTATAAATTTTCATGAAAATTAACCCAACAGAGACCAAATAACAATGATTTCTTTACCAACAGAAAATTCAAAATGATGGATTTTTAAGGAAAACATCCCAAAATTTTAATCAAGGATATCTTGGAAACGGTTCGTAGTTGAGTGCAAAAAATTGTCACTTTGGCTTCTCATTAATAGGAACAATGAGCAAAATGTAGTGTAATGAAATCAGTAAAATACAAGGCCAGAGACAATTTAATGCGTCACTAAACTTAACAGAATAACAACATCACCTTGACAACCAGTAAACAAATAAAAGTTTTACCATATTTGACGTCATGCAGAAAAGGACCAATAGGATACCAGATTCAAAAGAGTGGTAATTTGACGTCACTTCAACAGATGACAGAAACAGAATCGACACAGACAACAAGAGAAGACTGATCACAAGCTATTAAGGTAAGGTAAACTAGATTGTTATCTTCCCACAGTTCCTTTGAAAACAACAAAGACATTAGCAACATGTAACAGTTACTTCGAACAAATATTTGTTTAAAATTAACTATGTGGAAGACGGGGTGAAATACAGTAAACAGTTATTGCAGATTTAAAAAAGTCTGAATCCTCGTGAAAAAACTCCTACAATTGTTAACGGGTTTTTTTTGAGAAAGATTTTTGCAACTGCTTATTGTAACCAAAGTTTCTTAAACTGAAGAGTTCTTCGAAACGTTTGTAGATACTGCTGCCAACGAAACATCAAATGATTGCATTGCTTAAATTCAAACTTATGATAAACAACAGCAAAGATTGCGAAACCAGAAAACAATATATAAATCCCACCAAAACATCCTCCTCTAGAGCAGTATACATTTGTCGATTGCAAAATCAAAATCAAAGACAACAGCAATTGAGAAAAGTTCACAGTTACCTTCGAATTAAATTATAACAACTTTGTTTCATTTATCTCCAATAATTTCCAACCTCTACTTTGTACAAGAAAAACTTTAATCTTCACTGAAATACACTACGTATCACTTAGAAATCGAATTCGATTTTACGACAACATTCGATTATCGCTTCGAATAAAAACTGATTTTTAAGCAAAACAATACTGTTATTGTAAAGTGACGGGGGTGAAAAGTTTTCACGATTTCGAGAAAATTAGTTTAAAATTAGTTCTTTTCGGATCCTCACTAACATAATCATAATTGCACTTGGAGAACAGCCATAAAAATTCTCGTTTTTAAATAAATGACTTCCACCTAGCCAACGCATTAGTGTTTAGATGTACCCGCTTTCAAGGCATAGGTAACATCTACCCTTTTGACTGAAATCTCGGCAAGTACATCTTAAATTCTCTTTTTTTCTTTCAAAAATGAGTTGGAAAATACCTGCGATGAGGAGGGAGATTGACCATTTAAATGTCGAGAGCTCCAACAACAGTTCACTGTCGTTGACATTTACCGTCTCGACAAGCAGGAATTATGAAACAAAGTCCGAAATCAAGTCTTGAAAATTTGAATAACCTTTAAAGCCAGGAGAGGGAATGAATAAACAGACAAGTTACCACGCAATTATTCAACGGACAATTACACAGTAGGGTATTTAAGTTTAGCCAATATCACTATAATGAATACATAAGAAACTTTTTCCAATAAAGTGTCAATAAATAATTACCAATAGTTGTCAAGGTAACGAAATAAATAAACAAAAGTAAAATTTGACGTCATTTAAAAATCTAACCGTTAACAGAACTTATAACACAGAAATTAAAAGAGTAGAAAAGAAAAAAGAAGAAAGAAGTTCAAAGAACAATGATAACTTACCGATAAAGTACAAACGGTAAGAAGTCCAATAAACATTTCTTAGCTAAAAGCTCTAGTGAATAAACGCTAGAATAAACCAATGAAACTATACATAAAAGACAAATAGAAACTTACAGCCCAATAAAATACAAGTTGTTATGTACTTTGAAATAACCTGACTTCAATTAACAATCAATGTCTGCCAAAATGAACCACAGGCAATTTCTTCTTGTGTGGTGACGTCAACGGAAATGCACGTGGAAAACAGCCACAAAATCTTACAGAGTAGTTGAACTAGAGACTTTATCAGGCAATTCCATCGGTATTTGGCCACATAAAAGGGAATTGTGTATCCTTCAAGTGAATAAGCCCAGAATAAAATAATGACATTATAAGGACAAGCTGAAGTGTAACCCACCAGAAGATGAACAATAAAATAATTATAACTTCAATGCATCCGAGCGTAATTAACAATTATAGGTGGCGCAAAGTAATTAAAAACACTTTCTTTGGCGTGGTGACACCAATCCAAATGCACTAGGAGAACAGCCATGAAAACTTACAGAGTAGTTGAACTAGAGACTTTATCAGACAACTCCATCCGTATTTGGCCACACAAAAGGGAATTGTGAATTCTTCTAGTGGATAATCCCAAAACAAAACAATGACACTATATAAAAGACAAGTTGAAGCGCATAACCCACCAGAACATGAATAATAAAAGAATTATAACTTCAATGCATCCGAGCATAATTAACAATTATAGGTTCGGTACAGGGCCGTAATTTCTGGGGGGCTAGGGGGGCTGAAGACCCTCCAATATTTTTTGGTTGAAAAAAAAATTGTTAAAACACTAAAAAGCCAGAATTAGGAATGATTTTAAGAAAAATTGAAGTAAAGTATTAGGGAAAACTTTTCATGAGGAGTTCCGACCCCTAAAACCCCTGCTGGTGGGCTTACAGCGCCCCCGAGCCCCTGCTCAAAATATTTTTTCGCTCGCTCCAGTTTTTTTAGCCCCCTCAATATTTTTGAAGAAATTACGGCCCTGCAGCAAAGCAATTAAAAACAATTTCCATTTGTGTGGTGACGCCAATCCAAATGCACTTGGAGAACAGCCATGAAAACTTACAGAGAAGTGGAACTAGAGACTTCATCAGGCAATTTCATCTGTATTTGGCCATACAAAAAGGAATTGTGAATATTTCTATGGGGCCATTCACATAGTACGTACGCACAAAAAAGTCGAAAATCAGACCCCCCCCCCCCCCCTGCCCCCCTGTACGCAAACATACGCATTTACTCCAACCCCCCCTGATTAGTACGTACGTTTTTTTGGTACCCCCCCCCCCCCCCCTCGAAAAACATAAATTTTTCGTTTGTAGCATTGCTTTACTTTGCTTTACTTTTACGTTTATGCATTAAAGGGTGGATGGGTACAAATATCGTTATGAACATACAATACCGGGCGGCGAGCGACGCCGCCTTGGCGGCTAGTCTTTTAATGAATCGATGAACCAAGACGAAAGATTTTTTTAACAGACTTTTATTTAAAATTTACGAAGTTCATTGCAAATCAAGATATATATTGTTAAGAAATTATAATGTATCTCATAATTTTTCTAAACAGCTAAAATCGATTTACTTCAAGGAAAAAAAGCAACAAAAAAAACTTTTTTTTGCGTACGTACTTTTCCCCAGCACCCCTACCCTCCCCCTTGTACGCAAGCGTACGCTTTTGCAAAGATCCCCCTCCCCCCCTTTTGTGCGTACGTACTATGTGAATGTCCCCTATTGAATAATCCCAAAACAAAACAATAACACTTTATAAAGGACAAGTTGAAGCGTATAACCCACCAGAAGAGGAATAATCAAATAACTATAACTTCAATGCATCCAAGCATCTATATATTAATAGCCGACTCTCTGTCTGTTTGTTTGTTTGTTTGTTCGTTTGTTTGTAAGTCACGCAAAATGGTAGATTGAGTTGTGAGCGAAATTATTTTTTTTTTGTGTGTGCGACGTGAGTTCGAAGCAAATACATTGCAACCCTCAATCGAACGTGACTTTTTTTGGCTGATGAACTAATAGGAATAACGTTTTGTTTTTATTATTATTGTTACTTTTATATACCACGTTGACTTGGCTTTGAAAACAGTACATCAACTAAATACAAAGAAACTAACTGAGTAAACGTTTTGGACATAAAGCAGCAGTGGCATAACGTGGGAGCATGTGCGGTTTACCAGTGTATCCTAATGTATCCTTGCCTGACTGTCTGAGACGGGTGAACTTTTTTTCGAGCAATCAAAATGTTTAAACCGATAGGTAAAAAAATACAAAAATACAAAATATTTTTTTTTGCTTTTGTCATAATAGTTGTCTTAATTTGTTTTAATCGATTTCTTTTAATCTATTTTAGTCAGATCGAACGTTTTTTTTTATTCACTTTATTCATTTAGCACGTGCCTTTTTTCTCTCCTCCCGTGTGATCTTTTTAAGAAGAGAAACCATTTCCCCCTTACGTTTGATAGCACCCATGTTAGAGCGCGTAACTTTTTTAAAACAAAAGTTAATAAAAAGTTGAAGTTTTCTCTCTATACGTTTTGAGTGTATTGTTACACTGATAAAAGATTAGTTTTACCAGAGGTTGTGACTTCGAATCTGCTTCTGGTTGAACACAAGTTGAACGAGACGTTTATAAGGAAATTTGACGTTTTTTGATACAGTGATACAGAGCAGGTGGACATGGGCGGCGAGCGACGCCGCCTTGGCGGCTAGTCTATATATTAATAGCCGATTCTCTGTTTGTCTGTTTGTTTGTCTGTCACGCAAAATGGTAGATTAAGTTGTGAGCGAAATTATTTCTTTTTTTGTGTGCGACGTGAGTTCGAAGCAAATACATTGCAACCCCAATCGAACGTGACTTTTTTTGGCTGATGAACTAATAGGAATAACGTTTTGTTTTTATCATTATTGTTAGTTTTATATTCCACGTTGACTTGGCTTTGAAAACAGTACATCAACTAAATATAAAGAAACTAACTGATTAAACATTTTGGACAAAAAGCAGCAGTGGCAGAACGTGGCAGCATATGTTCGGTTTGCCTAACTCTTGCCTGACTGTCTGAGACGGGTGAACTTTTTTTTGAGCAATCAAAATGTTTAAAAACCGATAGGTAAAAAAAGAGTATCATATCAAAACAAAATGTTTTTTTTTTTTGCTTTTCTTTCAATAAATTAATTTGTTCTTTTAATTGTTAAGCGTTCTGATCGAACGTTTTTTTATTCTATTTATTCATTTAGCACGTGCCTTTTTTCTCTCCTCCGTGTGAACTTTTAAAGAAGAGAAACCATTTTCCCCCTGTTTGATAGCACCCATGTTAGAGCGCGTAACTTTTTTTTAAAACAAAAGCTAATAAAAAGTTGAAGTTTTCTCTCTCTACGTTTTGAGTGTATTGTTACACTGATAAAAGATTGGTTTTACCAGAGGTTGTGACTTCGAATCTGCTTCTGGTTGAACACAAGTTATACGAGCCGTTTATAAGGAAATTTGATACAGTGATACAGAGCAGGTGGACATGGGCGGCGAGCGACGCCGCCTTGGCGGCTAGTCTATATATTAATAGCCGATTCTCTGTCTGTCTGTCTGTTTGTCTGTCACGCAAAATGGTAGATTGAGTTGTGAGCGAAATTATTTCTTTTTTTGTGTGCGACGTGAGTTCGAAACAAATACACTGCAACCCCAATCGAACGTGACTTTTTTTGGCTGGTGAACCAATAGAGATAACGTTTTGTTTTTATTATTATTGTTAGTTTTATATTCCAAGGACCACCGTTGACTTGGCTTTGAAAACAATACATCAACTAAATACAAAGAAACTAACTGATTAAACATTTTGGACAAAAAGCAGCAGTGGCAGAACGTGGCAGCATGTTCGGTTTGCCAGTGTATCCTAACGCTTTCGTGACTGTCTGAGACGGGTGAACTTTTTTTCGAGCAATCAAAATATTTAAAAACCGATAAAAAAAGAGAATCATGAAACAAAATATTTTTTTTTGCTTTTGTCTTAATAGTTGTCTTAATTTCTTTTAATCGATTTCTTTTAATCTATTTTAATCTGATCGAACGTTTTCTATTCAATTCATTCATTTAGCACGTGCATTTTTTTCTCCTCCCGTGTGATCTTTTTAAGAAGAAAAACCATTTTTTCACCTACTTCTGACAGCACCCATGTTAGAGCGCGTAAAACAAAAGCTAATAATAAGTTGAAAAGTTTTTTCTCTCTGCGTTTTGAGTGTATTGTTAAACTGATATTTGATTGGTTTAAAATCGTAAATAAAAACCACGTGAAGTTCACGTTCGGAATGCATTGTGTAAAGGCGGTTTTCCACTTCAAGAAAATTTTCCGCGGACAGGAACGGACAGGAAAGGAAAAGCAACTGAGCATGCGCAAACACCACGTGAACAGAAAATTTTCCTTTCCGTTCCGTTCTGAATGGAAGTAGAATCGAGTTCAACTTTTTCTGTTCTTTCCTGACGGAAAACAGGTGATGAATTTTAAGGAGCCAATCAAATGCGTTATTTACAGCTTTTCGTTTACATTTTTTTTAAAATCACAGTGTGTAGAAAAAACTCTTCAGATTGTGAGTCGATCAAAGTGCTACACAGAAAAACAGAATAAAAATTATTTTTGATGAACAAAAAGCATGCTATTTATTTGTGGTGAATTATTTTTCAAAAGCTCTTCGTATAGTTTCGAGTTCATTCGAAAGGACTGGAAAAAAACTCATAATCTGGCAACAAATGAAATTCGCCATTTTCTTTCCACTCCATTTTTACTTCTTTTGTTGGCTAAAATATTCCTCTGAACAAAGTACCAATTTACCACTTTGTTGTTGTACTTAGTATATTTTGCAGAGTCAAAATTTAAAATGAAATAACAGAAAATTTTCCATTCTGTAAAAAGGTGTGGAAATTAACAACTGAAATTTTTCCTGTTCTGTCCGCGGAAAATTTTCCTGTCCGTTCCGGTCCGCGGAAAATTTTCTTGAAGTGGAAAACCGCCTTAAAGCAAGAAAGTCTACTAACATTTTAAATGCGACCGCGACAATGAACGGCTGAGTTAAGAACATGCAAGATTTGAAACACCAGGAACGTATTTCTCTTCACGTGCAAACGAGCTTTATTAAGCGATAAAGCCAGCAGCAAAGGAAGTCTTATCGCTGGTTTTAAGTGCAATAATTTGGAGCAGGTGGTGATACAACGCAAGCTGAACATGGGCGGCGAGCGACGCCGCCTTGGCGGCTAGTAATTAATAATTACTAGCCGGTCAAAGAAATTGCAAACAATTTCCTTTTGTGTGGTGACGCCAATCCAAATGCACTTGGAGAACAGCCATAAAAACTAAAAGAGTAGTTGTGCAAGAGACTTTATCAGGCAACTCCATCTGTATTTGGCCACACAAAACGGAATTGTGAATCCTTCCAGTGAATAATCCCAGAACAAAACAATGACACTATATAAAATACAACCTTAAGTGTAAAACCCACCGGAAGATCAACAGTAGAATAACTATAACTTCAATGCATCCAAGCATAATTAACAATTACTAGCTGCTCAAGAAAATTACAAACAATTTCCTTTTGTGTGGTGACGCCAATCCAAATGCACTTGGAGAACAGCCATAAAAATTAAAAGAGTAGTTGTGCAAGAGACTATATCAGGCAACTCCATCTGTATTTGGCCACACAAAAGGGAATTGTGAATCCTTCAAGTGAATAATCCCACAATAAAACAGTGACACTATATAAAATACAACCTTAAGTGTAAAACCCACCAGAAGATCAACAGTAGAATAACTATAACTTCAATGCATCCAAGCATAAATAACAATTACTAGCTGCTCAAGAAAATTACAAACAATTTCCTTTTGTGTGGTGACGCCAATCCAAATGCACTTGGAGAACAGCCATAAAAACTAAAAGAGTAGTTGTGCAAGAGACTTTATCAGGCAACTCCATCTGTATTTGGCCACACAAAAGGGAATTGTAAATCCTTCTAGCGAATAATCGCACAATAAAACAGTGACACTATATAAAATACAACCTTAAGGGTTAAACTTAACAGAAGATGAAGAGTAGAAAAACTATAACCTCAATGCATCCAAGCATAATTAACAATTAATAGCTGGTCAAAGAAATTACAAACAATTTCCTTTTGTGTGGTGACGCCAATCCAAATGCACTTGGAGAACAGCCATAAAAACTAAAAGAGCAGTTGTGCAAGAGACTTTCTCAGGCAACTCCATCTGTATTTGGCCACACAAAAGGGAATTGTGAATCGCTCCAGTGAATAATCCCAGAACAAAAAAACAACACTATATAAAAT